>SNQJ01S0054170.1:48955-92927 GCA_010110895.2 Picea sitchensis | reverse complement strand
AGCCATTATTTTTTGTTCTTCAATAAAATCATTAATAAAGTTGGTGATAATAAATCACGAGGAATAAAGAAGCAGCCTACTATTTTTTTTTGTTGTTCAATAAAATCATCAATAGAGTTGGTGATAATAGCGTGCCAAAACATATTATTTCTTCCGTAGGGGTAGTCCACGTTGTAAAAATCGTCACATAAACGTCGTAGTTTCCAAACCACGGGACCCTCACAAAATCTGAGGCCCAGGCCCATATTACATCAAGTCTGCTCTATATTTGTGTTTGCTTTCAACTTTGTCTCTCCGTCCGGATGGCGTACAGGAGATGAGAACCCCCTGTAAAGCTAATGGCCCTCTGTATGGCTATGGCTTCCCCTGCATCGTTGAATTTGAAGAACCCCAATTTCCTCAGGCTCCGCACCACCAGCAAAACATGCTACCGAATGGCGAGCAAAAGGTTTACGGTTCGATTCTCAACGGAAACGCAGGAGAAGGAAACGAAGAAAAGCGAGGACGAACCGGCCGAGAAACGGTCCCTTGCGGTCGCTACCGGGGAATTCTTTCTCGGCATCGCTGCGCGGCTTTTAAAATATCGAGTTTTACGGGACGACGAACGAAGAACCTTTGAAGATGATCGGAAAGATAGGTTTTCTAGGGTCTTCTCTCCGAAAAATAATAAGGACGACGAAGATATAGCTTCGGTTACCGAGGACGAAATCGATCCTTCAGTATTATGGGAACAGAGGAGAAAGGACGTGGATGCCGAGAGAGAAAGGCGTACCATCACAAGCCCAGGTTTCAGCTTCTCGGCAGCCGGCTTGTTGTTTCCTTATCATCTCGGCGTCGCACAATGTCTTATCGAGAAAGGTTATCTCACGGTAAGGCGTTTTTCTTTCTATATTTTATCCTGCAATTCCTTGTTTTACAAGCAGCTTCGGGTTATGGCTGTGGCTGTGCCAAGTGTGCCCTTCCCCATCCTGGGAGGGGAGTATAACCATGGAATGTAGCCGGTTTACAATACTCGAAAGAATCTCTTCGGCTGAGACGCTGCTGATTAGTCGCCCAGAACTTGCACTTGAGCCCGACCTCATGAAACGGCTCGCTTGCAGGGGCGAGATATCCCACATTTGGCGGAACGTGTCTATGAGGGATTTTAATGTTGGCAGGGTTATGAAACACCCCACTTCCGTGTAACGTTCAAGAAAATACTGTGTATTTTACCTATAATTTGAAAGTCTTCTAAACTGCAACTTTAAAAATCATGCCGACTTAATAAATTTATTTTAAAAGTTTATTCAAGATTACATAATCGACCTTAAAGGTCACAATGCAAGTTCAGGTTTTCAAATGATTCTGTTTCTTCTTGCTTTTTTTAATTTAAAACACCATGCAACGACCGATGAAAATAGTGTGTAATTTGCCTTACTATATCTATAATTCTAAAGGCATTTAAATTGCAAGACCAAAGATCATTCTGATTTAATAAATTTCTTTGTTTATTTAAATTTCAAAGTTAAAATAATCGACCTTAAAGGTCGCAATGCGAGTTTAGGTTTTCAAATGATTCTGTTTCTTCTTGTTTTACTTATTTAGTTCCTAATTTATTTATTTAGATTCATAAATTTTCCTGTCAAAGTTCACAATCCAAAATAATTCTTGACCTGAAATTGAATACTTGAAGCGTCTTTATTTTTAAAATAGTTTTTTTGGTTAAATACGAAGTCATGATAAGTTGAAAACCGCTCACAAGCTCTGCTCTAAGTCTGTTTATTTAGTTTTGTAAAAGCCTCGCTAGGTTTAATTCAGGTTTTGAAAGGTTTCGGTGGTTATTGCTGTTCTTGCTATCAGGGTCACTCATCTTACGAGTAATATGAAATACAAGAGCTTAAAGTTGAAGTTGGGACTCTTTATTTGCAAGAAACAAATATTGAACTAAAAAATGAGGTTGAACTCATTGAAGTATGTTTTTTCCTTTCTATTCCCAGGAGAACACACCATTGGCTGGTTCATCTGCTGGTGCTATTGTCTGTGCTGTGATTGCATCTGGAGAAAGCATGAAAGAAGCTCTCAGGGCAACCAAAGAGCTTGCGGAAGATTGCAGATCAAATGGGACTGCCTTTAGACTTGGGGTAATTATTTTAATTTTCCTTGAATTTTACGAAGTCTGGTTTAGGGTTTAGGGGTAATTATACTCACATATTTTATGATAGGTACCAACGCTAAGTATACTTAAATTTGACCTGATTCCCAAATTCTTCCTTGCAATTGTTGTCTTTGTGGTGCTTTCCTAATCGCAAGCTTGTCAAAAATCAAAGTGGCATGTCCCTCGTTAAGGATTTCATTTCACCATAATATGACAACCTACATTCTCCTTAAATTAAATAAAAAGACAAAAAGTAAGAGCGTTTGTAATAATTTTATCTTGGCAACAATTTTGAAACAAGGGTGATTTGGGCACCAAAATCCGTGACAATTCCAAAATTAGCTGGGGCAATGCAAGTCCCCCGATTGATGTGATAGCATCTTCCTTCACTGGTACTAACGTTTGATAGCATCTCCCTTCACTGAGACTAACATTTGCTTAGATATGCCGGCATGCATTGTGAGTCCCTTTCTTTTTGATTGTTATCTTTTTGATGCCTTCTTAGTCATAATATTTCTAAAAATTCAAAAGATCATATTCCCTGTAGAGGATTGCATTCCCCAGTAATATGATATTACTATTTCTGCAGTGGACATAATTTCATCTTTTTTATCAATATTAGTGATGATTCTGACATATTAGGTTAGATGGTTCTAGAATTTGTTTTGTACATGATCATTTGATTCAGCTGTTAGGCTAACAGTTTAGCTTAAAGACAATTGGAATAGCTCCAACCCCCACCCCCGCCACAAAAAAAAGAAAAAGAAAAATAAAGAAAAAAAACTGGAAAGTATGAATCGGCTATGATTGCATGCACCTTATTAATTATAGAGAACTTAAATAGCTTTGCAACTTGTAGGATTTTTCTCTTGAAACTTAAAGCAAGACATTATAGAGAAGCTTTTGGTGTTTTACATCTCATGTTTCATTTGTTTTCTTCTTATTTGCAGGCAGTCCTTCGGGGTGTCCTTGAAAAGTTCCTTCCAGATGATGTGCACATCAAAGCAAGTGGCAGAATTCGAGGTCAATCTAAAATCTTCTCATATCATGTAACCACAACTTTTTGTCATACAAGACTCAAGAGATGTTAATTCCATTGTACAAACATACATGCACTCAAGATAGCCTCATGAAGAAATCCTTTTTATTCCATTTATTTCCATTTAATACCATAAACCCTTTCATAGTTTGCTGCACTATTCCAGTGCTCATGCCCCATTTTCTAGTTGGCAGTCCTGACTTTATTTTCATGTCTTTGGAGACACATCCATTGTCATTTCATTTTCAACGGCCATTATAAACACAAGTCTTCTCCCTTGTCCCCCAACTCCACCTTCATCTCCGAGACCCCCTAGACCCCATCCCTCTCATCCTTCAACCCTGCTTGCATAGTGACATCCTCCCTCTACCCCATCTCCTTCTCCTAGGCATGTCAATGCTACACAAAATAGACATAAACGTACACACAACAACAAACATAAGCTTACACACAACAATAGGCATAAATGTCCACATGACAACATGGAGGTGTGCAAGTTTTCAATCAACAATGGACACGGAGAAGGCATTTGTGCCGCCATATTGCCCAATGGACAAGGATGCGAAACTTGCCTCCCCTCTTTAGCAAATATCTCAACATGGGCAGTGCATCTCAGGGCCATCCCGACTTGATTGGAGAAATTGGAGTTCGAGAATTTCTTACTTCTATGAATAGTCCATGACCTCATAGATGTAATCATGGAAGTCGTGTATGAAAACCTTCTTAAGTTGTTGGTCATAGAGATGAAGATTCAGGAAGACATTCACCTCAACTCCTTAAAGACATCACCTTACTACAATTGGAAATATTTGACCTAAAAAACTTGCATGAAGAGATGAGATTTCAATAGGGCTTGATTAAGCAGGAAACATAGTCTCGGGTTTAAGTGGTCTTGAAAGAGGGAGAGGGTTTCCTCACTTGCCAATGTGAAGGAAATAGTCTTGGCAAAAGAGTTAGAGGAGTGTCTCAAATGAAACAAGGAGCTCAACCTTAGGGTGCAAGGCCTCCCTCCGTTTCAACCCCTTTGGATCCCATGATTGTGAGCACCTCATTCTTTCACAATACCCTTGATATGTAGGATCTCAGCCTTTGGCATGCTTGGATTAGAGGGGTTGGCACCAACTTGACACTTTTCATTTGATTTAGGACTTTAGAGGACCATCTTAAAGTTCTTTTTGATAAGAGATGACTCCCCTACCTCCCACATAGGATCTTTCTTGATGCTAATCTCACTATATCTTAGTTAGCTAAGCTCAAACATTTTAGGGAACAAGCTATTCTTGTTGCGAAGGACCCCTAGTCTAACAGTTAACTCCAACGCTTGCCATCTCACTCCAATGTCATGCTTGTGCATGTCCCCTCATGCATGTGTCCAAATCCTTCCACTTGTCACTCTCAAAAGCTGCCAAATGTCATAATCTGGAATTGCCACATGTTAGCCTACATGGCAACCATACTTGCTAATAATAGCACTACTAAAAATATACATGCTAAAAATAGCAGCCCACCTAGAAAATATGAAAAGATGAAATTTTTTAGGAACTGCTAGGAGAACACTACCAAATATTGCACGCATAAAAATAGGCATTGCTAAAAATAGAAACTTCTCGCATGTCAATGAAATCAAGCTCATCGGATTTGATTTTCTGCAAGGAATCCGGATATGTTCTCAGAATCGTCATTTGAACCCTGGAACTCAAACTGTTAAAAATAATAGTGTCCCGCATGTTGCTCAGAAAAAGCTCATTAGCATCGTGAGATCACAAGGACTCTGAATATATATTCAATACTACCATGTAGACCTTTGAACTCTGCCTCCTTAAAAGTAGGGGAATTGCTAAAAATGCAATCCTCTCCAAATCGATGTAAAAACGTGTATAATGTCATTGGAAACCAACGTTGAACTGGGACCATATCATTGAACCATCTTGCATTTGAACTTTGTGTGAACCAACCTCTCACTCATGAAAGCTATGTTTGGAATCAAACTCTGAACACTAGCCTGATGGAGTACGCTAGCTCTTAACCCTCCAGTTTGCAAAGGAGCAGATATGATGGTTAACACGTCCCACCAAGAGGTGTCAAATCATCATCAAAGTGTAATGTCCCATCACCAAAAGGGATCACATCATACCCCATAGATGCTAGGATGTCTTGTCAAGGGAGCCATGTCATCAAACGGCTCAACATCCTTCTAGAAGTGTGGAGCGACCTCTCTCAAGTGGTGGGGATGACCTCCATGAAGTGTGCTAGTAGCCCTTCAATGTCCTCCAAAGGAGCAAGTTAATCAAGCATGTGGCTATGTGCAATCCATCGTTTGAGGAGGGGCTCATGTGGTCCAAAGCATAGTGAAGATTGGAGGCAAGGTACATAATCCAAACACAACATATAAAGTGAGTCATATCAATGCAAAAGCCATTAGATAGATCTCACAAAGTATCCTCTTCAAACTTCACACTAGCTTACAAAGTTATACAATTTGCCAAGTTTAGGCATGGCAGGATCATTATTACCCCCTATTAGGCGTGATATTATCTAGGATAAGAAGTACGTCCCAAGGAACACATCAAGGAGTGTGTGCAATGGTATGTGGTATGGATTGGGGTTTACTTCATGGGTGGATTGTCATTGACATGCAAGGCCATGTATGATAGTCATCGTCATGAGCGCCTTTGTAGAGGGAGTGCTTAGGCAATGAGGTACCCTTTCCTCGTCATTGCATCTCTTTCCAAACCTCTATTTGCCTTTTTCTTTATTGCTCTAACCTTTTTTGGCTTTTGACATTTGATTTGCTAAGTCCTTTTGTAAGATTTGCATTCATTGCATAGGACTTGGGGCGATGGCCTCTTAGTGAGGGGGTAGAGCTGATGCGTCATTTCTTTCTTGGTTTTTAATACTTTGCTTTTCTTGTTTGTTTCTTTGCCCCACATTTTGAATGAGGGCTTTTGTTCTTTCTATACCATTTTTTTTATAAAGGTTGTATCAACCTCGGGCATTCAAGCCCCTTCTTCTCATGGGATTATGAGGCACAAATCTTTTTGGGATACATGTAACAACCAACCCAAAAGAAAAGACAACGGATAAAACATAGATGGAATATGTTATTCATGGTAAGGGATATGGACATGTTACATCCATTAAGCTCCCACTAGTAGTACGACTTTGCCTGAGTGACAAAACTTTACTAGGAGATGATGATGACCACCAAGGTGAAACAAGGAAAAAAGTATAAATTCAAAGCATCTTGAATCATTATCCAATTCAAATCACGATCACCATTTTCATGCTCTAAACATTGACATTATCACTCGATATGAAGTGCCAGAATAATATACCTCAATGTGTAATGCGCCATGTCATTTGAGTGAGCTGAGCATGTAGAATGGAAGGCATCTGTGGGAAACTGTCTGTGGAGAGTCTGGGATGTCATCATTGGAACTGCTGTCTGAAATGTGGCCCATGGAGAAAAACCTCCTCTAGTTACCCTTGGAAGTGAGGGGGTAACATGACTCATAAACATTATTGAACATTATTATTCACTACCCCATAACACAAAATATCACTTTTTATTTTTGCCGAGATTTTAATCCCCCTCAATACAAAAGTTCAAAAATTTTCAACTCGAGAATTTTACAAAATTTGTTGATGTGAAGTTTGCATATGGGTCACAACTCCAATCCACTAGGTTGGTTGGGTAACTAGTTATCGTGCCTGCATGTTTTCTAGAAGAGCCACATTGGTACATGACATGTCTTCAATGCAAGAAGAACTGTTTTTCCTCCAAATCTTGGTCTTTCTCAGTGGTCCATCTGGCTAGCATAATCCTTTCTTTGAAGGTAGATTTCCATTGATTCCCTGAGACAATCTTTTATTGCCCTCAATCCTCTTTCTTTGAAGGTGGAATTTTGTTGGACTTCCCTAACTAATCAATTAATTGGGCATCCTTCCTTGGCACCCTTTATTTGAAGACTCTTAGCAGCTACTCCAAAACAGTGAATCTAATTTTATTTTGGCCATTATCACTCTTTTTTTCTTTTTTCCTCTATGTTGTAGTTCCCTTGGGTAAAGCAGATTATGGGGGTAAACTGAAAAATGTTTATTGAAGGTCTTCTTGAAGAGTTTTCAGTGCTACAGTAAATACTTTGTTTTTTTTTCTTAATAATCGTGACCAATATCCAACATGATAGAAATAAACTCTTAACTCTGCTAACTACCTCCATTTCCAAAAATTTAAACAAATTTAATAAAAACTTTTGCCTGCTGAATTGCAGCATGCAACTTTTCCAGGAAGAGGTAGAAATACTTAACATCCATGTATCAGTTTGTCACTCCTGTTCTGCTTCAAGTCTCACTCCTGTTCTGCTTCAAGTCACACTACTTGCCGCTACAGAAATTTGATCCTCTCCTTTTCCAGATTGCTGACAAAATCTGCTAAACAACTCTGCCCAAAAATTTCTGGAAAATAAAAACATTTCTGGATTGGCAAAACAATCCTTTAGGGCATGAATGAACTGTTTCCTTTCTAGGGCACAAATTCCTGAAATTTCTTCTGCTCACAATCTGCTCATAACATGCTTTTGCCAGGGCACGGTTTTTGTGTGTTCTTTTGAGCTCAAAATCATCTAAATTTCCTCTGAAACTTGCACCTGTTTGATATGCGACTTTCTGATTTCTTTTATTTTTCTCTATTAAGGGTTTTATTAGCTTAGGAATATTAAAATAATTAAATGTAAGGGCTATGTTTAAAGATATTCACATTTTTTGGTTGTAGGAAGTTAAAGTTAATGGTTTTTGTTGAGGACTGTGTTGAATGTAATCTGTCCATACTGCAGCATTCTTGATAAATCACGTTGAAGGAATGTGAAGCATGGAAATGTTAATTTCTTCCCAATTAGCCCCAACTGTTATTGGTTGGGGGGTCTGATCCCATCCTTATTTGGTTCGGACTTTTTTCGCTTAATCTAGATTGCTGTTGTTGGGCCTAATCAATATGTACAGTGTGGATGATGGGGAGGAAAGGGGGGCCTTTTGGGGATTGATGGCCGATGAGTTGCCAGAAGCTCCATGGCTTGTTTATGGTGACTTCAATGTGTGGAAACACAAGATGACAAGGAAGGATTGTTGCTGGTGCAGATACCATAGTGTAAAAAATATGGCTGGAACCTTGGAAGCCAGGGTGGGGTTGTATGATCCTAATAAATTCAAATGCAAAGATTTTGCTAAGTTATGGTTTACCTGGTCCAATTATTGGAAGGGGGATCAAAATGGGTGCTTAAGAGACTGGACTAAGCAATGTTGTCTGACTAAAACACCTTTTGCTTTGATTACTTTGGATGTTAGTTTGTGCAAGTGCTGGGGGCAAGCCAATCTCTCTATCACCAGCCTATTTTCTTTTTGTTCTCTAGGAGGACAAAGGAAAGAATCCCCATGACTAAATTCATATCAAATGTGCCACATCAACCCAAGTTCCATCGATTGTATTAAATTGATGTGGAATCTTCTTCGTAGGTCAAGATGTTAGACTGTGAGTCCCTAGACAATCACAAAGTCTGAGACCACATTGATATGAGTTGTAAATCTTATCTATTGATGAGGTATTGTCATGATCCATTAATGAGTTGTCAATGGGATCTAGATCCAGAAGTGGTCCAATCCATGTACTATAAATTCATATCATGAGATCAATACAAAGTGAACAGAGTTGCAAAAAGCCTTTTCCGCCAATTCTTGTCTTGTCTCACTTGTGCTAATTCTTAACATGATATCAGAGCATCCTTGAGTATTAAGAGGCCTAGTAGTTTCTTTATGGTAGTAATCCATGGAAGGTGAGGTGTGAGTAGAGATCTCTCATTGGTTCATAATGCGGAAATCTGTCACAAGTAAGAGGAGTCCACAATCAAGCGAAGAAGCCACCTTGAAAACAAGGTCATAGTTATTTTGATTTCTTGTTGATTTAATTGGCCATTGTTTTCTTATGTACTTTGGAAAATTACTTTTTTGAGATCTCCCAGTAAAGGAGAGAATTGAAGAATAATTTTTTTTAGATTTCTGTCAAAATTCTGGATCTCCTTCACGTGAAGAAGAAATAAAAAATAGTGAACCTAGTATATTGATTCTATGAATTTGTCGTGCAAGATTTGTTATTTTGTGATTTGGCTATGCATCAGATGCATGGATCATTTGGGGTTTGTGACCACTGATCTAGCGATCTAACCATTGAGGGGACAGATCCATTGTTTGATCTTCCATTCATTACACTCCATTACCTGAAGTCCATTGTAATAAGTTGTGTTAGATAAAAATCATGCAGTGTGGCATACCCTCCACAAGGGTTTTTTGTCGAAGAGAAACAATGAAGCTAACATCCAGACCAAATCACCATGATTACCGTAGAGGCCACGTTCTGTACTTCTCTATAGGTAGTGTTTAGATCTGAAAAGTAAATCGATGGAGGTAAGTCTATGGCCATGATCTCAAGTGATGTTAACTCTGACAGGGATCTTATCTTTTATAAGGTAAGGATCTGATCAAAACTTTTGATAGATGAGTCAGTCAGGCACAGATAGGTTTGCTGTTGTAGGAAAGCAAAGCTATAACTGTGAGCGCATTGTTCCCACACACACAGAGGCCCAGATCTGAGCTGGAAGAGCGACTTGAACATGAAGAATAGATCTTTTCATTAGATTGTTTTCAATCACTGTGACTTGCCAATTGTGCGCCACTCACTGTGACTTGCCAATTGCACGCCCTCTTAGCAATTTCTAAACTTTGAAATTATTCCTAGCAGACGGTTGGGTTCCAACCGACATAATATATATGCAGTGGGTGAACAATGTATTTTGGGTGTAAGTGTTTTTTTTGGTTAATTTGCAAAGAATCTAGTGGTCAAGCATGGTCTGGAGCGGTCCAACTCTTCCAAGAAGTGAGATAGTAGGTTCATAGCTCCTTGGGTTCAAACACAACTGCTGCATTTGTAGCGATCTGCAATCAAAGATCTGCTCCCCCCCTTATTCATCAAGCAATTCAACCACAATGAATTGACCTGCACACTCACCAGCGATCTGTCCCACAATCCACATTAGCAATCAGTGTAACTGTCAATTTAAAATTTCGAGTTTTCAATCTCAGTTCCAGTTGTGTCAGAAGATTGATTGAGAGAACGAAATTGCGCGAACTAATGGCATCACTCAGAGGGAAGTAAGGCATAACCATAGACATGCTTTGAGAACTCCCTCGACCGGATGATGGAAGATGCTTTATGGGATTAATAGGCACTGGTCCAAGCATCTAAAACTGGCCTTGTCATGGCTCCCAAGCTGAGGGCATTATGCATTCCTGTCTTAGAATATTTGAAGTCGTGTTGCAAATTTTTTTCCATCCCTGTCGGATGGACTGCTTTTGTTTATTTGATTGATTCCTTGGCTCACGTGAAAGATCTGTTAAAGGATAGAAATTTGAGAAGGACGATGGTGGTTGCAACCTACACGAGACTGAATCAGACCAACAACTACGAAGATAGACCAACGATTCACATGGATCTTAAGCAACCTATATACACAACAATCAACACTTCAATCCGCTCTTCAATTCTGCAATCGTAGGGTGCTTACGCTACCAAAAAGGTAGATAAGAGAAACGAAATTGACAAGTGGAGAGACGACCAAACACTTTCTTCCGTCCTGGGTGGAACGCGTATGCATAAATGATCTCTAGGAAATCGACTCCAATCTATATTTTTGTGCCAGGCAGTTAGACGTAGATCCGCGCAATTTGGTCTGCAGTAATAGCTATCTCTCAGTTCACACTCCAGCTGGAATGAACACGCTTTGAGCTCACTATGCACCCATCAAGCAACAAACAAAAAAAGAGGTATATGATTTTACCCATCAAGCAACAAACAAAAAAAGAGGTATATGATTTTCAAGTTTTATCCCACATTCAATGATATTCGGGTTAATTACCTCTTTATATTAAAATCTGTGAGATAGTTATTTGAAAATGAACAAGAATTGGAGTTGTTGGTGTAGAAATTTAATGACAAAAGCAGCAAGACTAAATTCTGTCATACACTTAGCAACCTAGAGATAACTGTCTTCTATGAACTCTGAAATGTCTAAACCCACATTCAGAAATTACCATAAACAGAAATACACATTGCTAAGCAATTTTGCAGCGGAATAAACACAATGAACAGAAACCATTCAACTCAGAAAAACTCAGAAATTTAGGCAATGCCAGGGAAAACCCCAATGTGGGGAAACCCAAAGAGAGAGATAGATTTTATTAGCTTAAGGAAAGTATATCAGCAGCAAAATTACATTTCCAGCCAAGAGAAATTCACTTACAGCACACAAAACTGCCCCCACAATATTCTGCCTTGGAAAACATGCCAAATCTATACTGCTGTACGGACTGCCCAGAAATCAGCACCTTGAGAAATGTGCCCTCAATCTGCTGTATGGACTGCTCTGTACAGCCTTGCTGCAGCAAGAAAAACCCTCCAAACAGCCTCGAAAATTGTGCCAAACAGTGCCTCGATTTTCGTTCCCTCTTTCCCTTGTTGTACGGACTGTACGGATCCGTACAGTACGGCCTCCAACAGCAGTAATAACAATCAGCACTCACACAGAAATATTCCCTTTGGAATTGTGCCCAATCTCTCTTGGGAAATACACCCTCCTTGCTGCCCTGTTTCCTCTCTCAAGCTCTTTCGGAAAATCTCTCTCAAACTCTTTCGGAAAATTTCTCTCAAACTCTTTCTCAATGTGTCTTGCACACTACCCAATGCATTCTCTTATAATATGAAAGTGACCCTTCACCTTCTCCAACCCTAGATCTAATGGCCAAGATCTAAGCTTGCCTTTACAAGATCAAGGGTCATGATTCATTCCCTCCAAAATAAATCACTTTAAATATTAAAGTACATTTTCACTTTATAACATAAGTGCACTTTATGAGATAAAGTCATTTTAATATTAGAAGGTACACTTTATTATAAAGGTCACTTTAATAAAAGAACCACTTTATCACAACTTTATAAAAACCCATTACAAAGTCAAGTGTCTAGTAGTGTAGGTAGAAGGTTACTTTTGCATACAAGACAAACATGCGGAGTACCTCCCGAGCTAAAAAGCTAACACTCCGAAGCGAGGGATGTACTCGTTGCCATCACCATCATCTGGTCCCATCACACTGTGCTCAGTAGGAGCTCCCTCTGAACCTGGAGCGATCCAAAACATCTGCACAGAACTCGAACTAGAAGATTTTCTCCTGACAACTACTCTGAATCCTGAGCTCCTAGGAGAATCCACTCCACCTTGAGCATCGGTTCGATCGCACCAGCTAAGCCTCATGTCGGTGTTTAGAAAAGACTCCCTCTCTTCTCTTGGAATGCAAGATTGAATCCTTGGGCCCACCACAGTCTTAGGAGCCTTCTGCTCCTCATCCAACGCTGAATCATATCCTGAAGGTTGTCCTCGCAACATATACAACCTGTCCACCCGATCACCAATCAGCTGTGGTTCCACCGGGTCTGCTCCCTGTCTGTAGATAAATACATGTCCCCTTTTGAACAATGTACAATATCCATCATTCTCCAAGGCTGAGATTGAGAGCAAGTTAACCCTCAACCCTGGAACAAAGAGAACTCCATCAAGCTCAAGGAATCCTCCATACTCGAGTCGGAATCTAACCCTTCCAACTCCACGTACAGCTCGCGCCATACCACCTTCACTTTGCACCAGTCGGTCAGGACCTGTCTCTGTGATAATAGGGAATACTCGCCAGATTCCCGTCATGTGACAAGAGACTCTATTATCAATAATCCATCTGAAATCACCCCCAAATCCTCCATTATCGACATTGGATACTAGAGTAACCAAAGAAAATTCCTTGTCATACTTGGAAGAAAAGTCCTCCATGGCTGCTGTAGCAACTGTCTTAGGCCCCACCTGTTCCTTCTTCTTCTTCTTCCTCTTAGGACAATGAGAAGCAAGGTGCCCCAACTGATTACAACAATAACATATGACTTTACTCAAGTCCCTCCCGAAATTTTCTTTCTTCTTGCTCTTTGCAGCAAGAGCAACATTCTCCTCAGCTCTATCTTCCTTCTGACCACTGCTATGAGATCCCTCCCGGATCTCCTCTTGAGTGAAATCGTCCCACAGTCTGCTCCAATCTGGAAGATGCTCACGACCCACCACACACTTCACGAAGACTTCCCATTCCTTGGTGAAGCCTTTCAAGGCTATTCTCACCAACTCTGAATCCGATATGGCCTCCCCAACTGCAGCTAGCTCATCTTTCACTTGAGCTACCCGGGTAAGATAAGAATACACACTCTCCCCGTTACCCATCTTGGTATCATGCAACTTATCCTTCAAGGCCATCTTTCGGTTTTCATTCTTCGCCTCAAATAAGTTCTTAAGTGCATCCCACATCTCTTGGGCTGTCTTCTTCTCAGCCAAGTGTGGGATAAGGTGGTCCTTCACCCCATCCAGAATAATCCTCTGAGCTTTGGCCTCCTTTACTCAATGCAAATCCAAAGCAATAAGATCTGCTGTGGGAGCTACAAAAACAAAACTGACAAAGTTCCAAATCTTGTTCTCCTTGAGAACAACTAACATCTTGTTCCAAATAGTTGGAAATGCCATCCGACCGATCCTCAAATCTAATGCATGCAACCATATTCCCTGTCACTGTTCAAAGGAAAACAAACAACATATCTCCCCTCTCAACCCTTGCCCAAAAATCTCACTACTCATTGTCACGTAGAGCCCAAGCTTTGATACCATGTAGAAATTTAATGACAAAATCAACAAGACTAAATTTTATCATACACTTAGCAATTTAGAGATAACTGTCTTCTATGAACTCTGAAATGTCTAAACCCACATTCAGAAATTACCATAAGCAGAAATACACAATGCTAAACAATTTTGCAGCAGAATAAACACAATGAACAACAACCATTCAACTAAAAAAACCTCTGAAATTTAGGCAATGCCAGGGAAAACCCCAATGTGGGGAAACCCAAAGAGAGAGATTTTATTAGCTTCAGGAAAGTATATCAGCAACAAAATTACATTTCCAGCCAAGAGAAATTCACTTACAACACACAAAACTGCCCCCACAATATTCTGCCTTGGAAAATGTGCCAAATTCGTACTGTGGTATGGACTGCTCGGAAATCAACACCTTGAGGAATGTGCTCTCAATATGCTGTATGAACTGCTTTGTACGGCCTTGCTGCAGCAAGAAAAACCTTCCAAACAACCTAAAAAATTGTGCCAAACAGTGCCTCGATTTTTGTGCCCTCTTTCCCTTGCTGTACGGATCCGTACAGTACGACCTCCAACATCAGTAATAACAATCAACACTCACACATAAATATTCCCTTGGGATTTGTGCCCAATCTCTCTTGGGAAATGCCCCCTCCTTGCTACCCTCTTTCCTCTCTCAAGCTCTCTCGGAAAATATCTCTCAAACTCTTTCTCAATGTGTCTTGCACACTACCCAATGCATTCTCTTATAATTTGAAAGTGACCCTTCACCTTCCCCAACCCTAGATCTAATGGCCAAGATCTAATCTTGCCTTTACTTTATCAAGGGTCATGATTCATTCCCTCCAAAATAAATCACTTTAAATATTAAAGTACATTTTCACTTTATAACATAAGTGCACTTTATGAGATAAAGTTACTTTCATATTAGAAGGTACACTTTATTAAAAAAGTCACTTTAATAAAATAACCACTTTATCACAACTTTATAAAAACCCATTACAAAGTCAAGTGTCTAGTAGTGTATGTACAAGGTTACTTCCGCATACAAGACAAACATGCGAAGTACCTCACGAGCTAAAAAGCTAACAGTTGGTACCCAACTTTATTGTGAATGATTCACTTAATTGTTGAAAAGTGAATAGTGGGCTGTGCTAGTCATTGCTACCTTGGTGGCATATGAAGGGAGTGCATATTCTAAAATTTTTGTATCTATTGATTGAATTTTTCCACAAAATTTAAATTCGGATTGGAATGGAGGTATTTGGCGACTTATATCCAAAATTTGTAGAAAAAGTCTAATGCTTTTATCTTCTCGTTGAAAAAGAGAATCTCTCCTCATTGAAAAGGAGAACAAAGGATTAGTGGAGAACTTCGTGTACCAAATATTTTAATACAAAGATCATTTTGTGGTGGTGAATGTTCCTAACCCTGTTCCAAAATTTGAATAAGGGGGTCTAATGAACACTATGCACCTGTGTGTGATTGTATATGTTTTGTAGATGCTTGATGTTGTTTTGTGTTTAGTTTTACATTCATATTTAATTTGGCAAGAAAATCAAGCGCACAATGCTCATGCACTCATGAAGTGCAATGGTGATTACAACGAGTGTATTGTAGTCTATTCAAAATTACCATCTTTGATAACTAGTAAAATGTTGTGTCATTTTCAAATATTTGACACTAAGTGACAAATTGTAAATCCATAAAGTGTAAAACTTCTTTGATTCATGAGTTGAATCAAAGAGTAAGTCATTGAATAGCATTAAAGGATAAGTCATTGAATTGGAGCAGTGAATTGTACGAAGGAGAAAGTGCCAAATCCTTTCATGTCAATAAAGTGTTTTTCAAGTCAAAAGTTAATTGTGAAGACTTGCCTGAAATTTGAACAAGGAGGTCAAATGAGTCATCAAAGTCAAGTCATTGTAATCACACTTTAGGGTGCATCATCGGTCGTACCCGACACCCTAAGGTGACATCAAATCAAGTGAGTGTGATATAAAAGAAACAAGTGCAAGCAATTGAGTACAAGTACAAGTGAGCGCAAGAATAATAACAAATGGGTAAAACATGAAAGTGTTTACAAAACGCCTCAAGAAATCAAGGAGTTACAAGAATATAAACATGAATTGCATAATTGGCTTATTGATCTTCAAAATCAAATAGATATGAAGGATCAATTGATTGATGCACTTTAGATAGAATTAAGAGAAAGGCGTAATCAAATTGATGACATGATTGATGCAACATCCGCAACAAATAATCTCATACAAAAGGTTGATGCAAGTTGTGACACGAAGGATCTAATAGAAAAGTTTGATGCAACATGTGATATAAATGAGCTTATCCAAAAGATTGATGCAACATGCGATACATAGGAGCTTATCCAAAAGTTTGATGCAACATGTGATACAAATGAGATCATGCAAAATGTTGATGCGACTTGTGACACAAGGCATAATACATATGGTTGATGCTAGTTGTGTGGTACATAAGACTTGATGGTTGATACAAAAGACATAGAAGATATGAATCTTCCATTCAATTGATGGAGGAAATATTTATCAAAGATGAATTCCAAGGAGAAGCACATAATGACAACAACAGGAGTAGCAAAAGTAAAATTCCAGTATACAAAAGAACAAAGTCAAGATTCACAACATGATCTTTCCAAGATGGTTGTTAGACCTTGGGAAGAATTTTTGTTCAACAAAGATCGACATGGATTAGGATATGACAAAGGCAACAATTTTCATATCCCAAATTTCTCCAAATTGGTTCAGTTTGTGAGTGCAGGGTTTCTTGAAGAAGTGAAGAATCTTGGTAATAAGTGCGAACATTGTCTTAGAGTTGGTCACTTGGAGACATAGTGTTTTGATCTCCATCCTTGTATTCATTGTGGGAAGACAAATCACCTATCTGCAAAATGTCAAAAGAAGATGAAGATTAAGAAAACAATTCATTATGGATGGATAAATTCACGGAGATGGAATCAACAAGTAAAGAAGTTGCATAATTCTTACTGTCTAGTCAAGACAAAGGTAAATCCATAGTTGCATCGAGAAATGACAAAATCAAAAAGCTTTCAAACAACTATTCCAGAGGATTTTGGACATGATTTGGGTCCAATTCAATATGTTCTCTGAAATTAAAACACGAATCAAAGATGATACTCTCCATGCCTCAAGGGGAGGAGCACATTGATGAAAATGATACTCTCTTAAACCTTCTTGAGGGAGTGAAGATGGTTAGTGGTAAACCAAAACCAACACATTATTCAAATCAAATTGGTTAGTGGTCATCCAAAACCACCACATTATTGAAGTATAAATGGAAGATGGTTATTGGTCAACCAACAAAACCACCACATAAAGAATCCAAAGCTCAAGCTTGGATCCCTTCAACCAACTTCAACAAACTTCTCACCTGGCACCTCACAGGGGGGAATACCATATATCAATGATGATAGTTAGGGTTCAAGTTTTGAAGTCCTATCAGTCATGAAAATAAATCAACATTTGGGAATTCCAACATAACAACTGGTCTCCTCGAATCAATCCACTATTGGATGCTAATCAACAAAATGGGAATGTTCAGACATGGCAACTGTTCACTTCCAGATGAAACTATTCAACATCCAAATATTGACGTTTTTTCAGGCATATCTTCATTGAAATTTGAAGCTCAGTTCAAAAGTTTCAGATTGAAGATGATACCAGTTATTGTTTCCTCATTGGTACAATTATTCAGACTTGCGATTGAGGGGGGGAATGTTAGATTGTGAATCCCCAGACAATCACAAAGTTCGAGACTACATTGATATGAGTTGTAAACCTTATCTATTGATGAGGTGTTGTCATGATCCATTAATGAGTTGTCAATGAGATCTAGATCTAGAAGTGGTCCAATCCATGTACTATCATGAGATCAATACAAAGTGAACAGAGTAGCATAAAGCCTTTTCCACCAATTCTGCCAATTCTTAACACAAGAGGCGAAGAGGGTTGGTTTTCTTGGTGGGAGGATGGCATCACATGCACTATGGCTTTCCTACATGACCATGGTCACTAGATTGCCATTGTTTATTACAAGTGTCATAAGGCCATTGAAGGTGGATTTGAATATCTTTCCTAGTTACTTTAGTCTAGTGTTAAGGATGAGGACATCGAGGAGAAACATGCTTGTGTTGCCAAACTTTGTTGCTTGTTGAATGTTGATGAATGCCATTGCGCCAAAGGGGCTCAACTAAAGCCTTGATTGCATTGGATCAAAATTGGCGACGGATTGTCGAAATATTTCTTAAAGGCCATTGCCATCAAAGAGGACATGGACCTAGTCTACTATAGGTTAGGTAACTAGATAGGAACAAATTGAAGAGGAGTTTGCTAGTTATTATAATTTTTTTTTTAGTTGCAAGGTCATATAGAGGATCATAAAGTGGCCATGCAATCTTGTTTGAATGTAGTACTATGATGCTTCTCCAAGGAACAAGTGAGGGCATGTGAGTAGGCATTGACTTTTGATGATTTGACATGATGAGACTTAGTTTGGTGAACATGTATTGTGTTTTTACTTTCCTATTTTGTAGTTTAATACACTTTGTACTTTATTCATATCTCTTTTGGGTGACTTAGTCTACTCACCCATTTTAATATATATTATTGGAGACTTTGTCAGCTTTGATCACTCTCCCCACAATTTTGCACCCTATATATAGTAATGCAAATGAGTGCAAAAATATGTACAATTTCGACAATCACCTTCCTACTTGCATACTTTCTCTCATGTGTTTTCTTGTGTGAGTATCTTCTTGCATCATTGGTATTGTGCTTATATCAATTGGTACCAGAGCTTAGCAATGGTGGCCTCTAGATGTAGTCACCACAAGGGTTTTTGTCTTTTACCCTTACTAGATCTAACCCCATTAGGTTTCTTACAATCAAAGCCCTAGATCTAGTCTCCTTGAGGGTTTTTGCTGTTAGCCTCCATTAGATCTACTCTCTTCAACAAGCTTAAGATTTGTGGAGTTATGCATTTGGAGCAATCGACACCCTCTCTCGCTTGATATGAGAGTTTTCCAATGTTATGGTCTTCAATTTGGATACCACATCCACTTACCAGGTAGCATCATAAGCTTCTCAATGCATTCTTGCTTTTTTTGCTTAGTTCTTTGTTTGATTGCTAAGATTTCTTTGTTGTTTTAGTGTCCCTAGATAAGTCCATGTAGTAATAAAAAGCACACTCTTGGTGACCCGTGACCAATATCGTGGGGTTCAAGGGGGCAAAAGCCCCTTGCAGCCTTGCTGCACTTTTGCAAGATGAGGTTTACGACAAGTGCTTGAAAAAATAAAAAAAATGGAAGACATGTCGTTCATTAACCCTATATTTGATTCAGAATGCCTCCCTGTAGAAGCTCTAGTGAATTGAGAGACTCTTGGGACTGCAACCTTGCCCAAGTCGTGACCCTTGACCAATATCATTGGGTTCGGGCAAAAGCCCCTTGCAGCCTTGCTGCACTTTTGCAAGGCGAGGTTTACGACAAGTGCTTGAAAAAATAAAAAAAATAGAAGACATGTCGTTCATTAACCCTATATTTGATTTAGAATACCTCCTTGTAAAAGATCTAGTGAATTGAGCGACTCTTGGGACTGCAACCTTACCCAAGTCTTGGTTGAACAAATTTAGGAGCAAGAATGCCTATTATTGGAAACCCTATTTCCTCAACAACAACAAGAGTTCCAAACTATTCCAAGCTAAAATGATGCATGATCTGATGAGTTTGTTCCAACTACTCATCACCCATCAACAATAGGCCCAACCACAACCTCAACCTCAACCAACTATTCAGCAGGGGGTTCTCATTGTTCAACAAAACTTCAAGCTTGACTCTACACTATCGATGCCTAAATTTGATGGGGCTCTCAACGACAACAAGCTTGATTATTTGATAGATAACCTGAATTCTTATTTCAAAATCAAATCAAACTTGACAGAAGCCAACAAAATTCTGGTCATTAGAGTTTATATGGAGAACTAGGCTCACATTGTGGCAGATTGACACCCAACATTTGGCAGCCAATAATCAACTCCTGATCGACACTTGGGGAGATTTCAAGGATGCCATATGCAAGTAGTTCTACCCATTAGGGTACAAGGATGCTTTGTTGGCAAAGTGGCTACAACTTTGACAAATCCCAACACAGTTTGGCCAACAATTTATTGACGTCTTAAACAAAATGTTCATCAAGCTTGATGTAAGAGACTCCAAAGATAGTCTTCGTGTTAAGTTAATTTATGGGTTATTGTCACATTTAATGGAGGAATTGGAACTATTCTTTGATATTTCCTTGGAGCATGCCTTCCACCTTGCTTCCAAAATAGAGGCTAAGTTTCCTAAAACCAATCCTATTAGCCAAAAGAAGGTGGTTTCCTGTTCTGAATCCCTTGCCACTTGCACTATCTCGATAGTTGTGGATAGAAATTGAGGCATCCTAGCACAACACTTGCTACTGGGACACAAAATTAGAAGTGTTGCTCCCATCACTAAAAGTATGGACATTCTGATGATGAATGTGGGGTCCTTTTGGACAAAACATTGGTAAGCAAGCTCCTTGTTGAACAACTTTATAGAGTTTTCAACATAGACGTCACTAGCCCATCTACAACAAATCCACACTTGGCTAGAATGGCCAAGAACTAGGCAAGGAGTGAGGAAGAACCTTTGCTCTCTCTGAATTGCCATATCAAGAACAAATTGATTTCTATCACCATGGATAAAGGAAACCAAAAGAATCTAGTGTCCCAAAGTTGGTAGGAGACCTGCAATTGCCAACTATTCCTCACCCCAAGCAATGCGGTGGATAAACTACTCATCACTCAAAGGTGATCCATCTTAATAACCCTTGAACCCTTCTGTGACAGTGGAGTGTGATGTCACTCTCAATCGTTTTAATTTGATTCTAGGCATGCAATATCAGTGTGCCAGACATGCAAAATATGATGGGTACTTCAACACCTATAGGTTGCTCAAGGACGGTAAGACGTACAAACTTCCTTCCAATTCTTCTTCTACTGTCTCACCTATACTTTTTGGCAGACCTAGTGTTAAACAAGTCACTCCTAACAAATTCATGTCGTTGTGCATTGTCTGCCAAATCAAGTAAGACAACAAAGAGAACTTCTCTCTAATATACAATGAATCCTTGATTGATACATAGATGTGTTTGAAGAACCCACGGAATTACCTCCCCTTTTGAATGTACAACATTCTATTACGTTGGTTCATGGCTCTTCCTTGCCCAATTTTTGTGCATATCACACTTCCCTGAAGGAGAGTGTGGAGGTTGAGTGATGAATCACAAGTCTTTTGAGGATGGAAAGATTAAGCCTTGCACATCCTCTTGTAGATCTTCAGCTTTTGTGGTTATTGTAAGGTCTTCGGCTAGAAGGGCGTAGACACCTTCGCCCAACTTCTCAAGGAGACAGAACTTGGGGTTTCTTTGGCACCCAAGAGTTGCACTAGTTGGGCAATTGGGCGCCTTGGGCATGCAAACACGCCAAGGGGCTTGCCCAAGCATGAGGCGAAGCATTGGGGCGTGCTGGCATGAGGAGTGCACCAAGGTTGGGGTGTGTCGGTCCTAAGGGACGTGTCGGTTGATGGGTGCACATGTTCGTTTGGGTGCATGGGGCCACGAAGGGGTGTGTTGGTTCATTTGGGCGCGTTGGTCCACAAAGGGATGCGACACATCCAAAGGATGCGATGGTTTGCGATGGTGACCTTTGGAGTCCATATAAGAGAACAAGGGCGCACAACCAAGGAAGGTAGATTTGAAGAACAAGGAGAGCAAGATCAACTTTGCGATTTTGAGGTAGACTTAGACGAAGAGGGGCAAGCTCCCTCAAGGAGCCAAGTCGCTCCACATGGGAGGACTTGTGTTGCCTTGAGGTAATTATGTGGACAGAGTTGGGGTGACCTTCTTTTGGGTTGAGTTGAGGAAGTCTGTGCGAAGTCTTGTGATAGAGAAAAGATGGTGAGTCTGTAGTGGATGCACGTTTGGGGTGCTCCGCAGGAGTTGTGAAAGATGTTACGACGGACAAGTCTTGGTGTGACGAATTTGTGTATGAGTGTCTTGGTGATGTGAGGTGAGTCGTGTGACTTTGCCGAAGCTATAAACCGAGCTGGTAGTGCTCATATTGTAACAATTTTGCAATAATAAGACTTAGTTGGGTGTTCGGCACATTTTGTGCCACCCACACTATATATGTGTGTCTCTTGTTTGTTTCGCAAGTGTTCCCTTCGTTTCGTGGATGTACGCTTAAATGACTAAGTGTTAAGATTGTTAACAAATTGTCTAAGTATACAAGAGTTGCACTAGAGTAGGAGTTGACTTGCTCGTAGCCTAGAATGGAGTATGGGTATGCTCTAGGTGAAGAGGCGTAGTCCGAATGAAGTATCCTTAGTCTTGCCAAGCAACCGAATGAGAAATGTCGCGATGCTGCATGCCCTCAAGTGGTGCATGATTGCAAGATTTGGGCAGGCACACTGTGGGGACGTGGTAGATGATATCAGAGCTTGTTCGTTGCGGATTTTGAAGAGGGTTGGTGAGCTCTTCACCACTATCTCGACTATAGATGGTATCAGAGCTTGTTTGCTACAGATTTTGAAGAAGGGTTGGTGAGCTCTTCACCACTATCTTGACGATAGATGGTATCAAAGCAAACTTTGGAGACAGTTTGTTGCAGAGACTGGTGAACAGTTCGGTGGAGCGAACTGGTTCATTGCAGAGACTTTGCATCAGACTTGCAATAGAGGTTTCGATTGACGGTGTGGTGGAAAGGTTGGTCTGTGCGCACACCTTGTATAGATCGAGAGCAGAGTTTATGGTGAAACGAAGCACTTGGATAGGGTGGATGATCACATAACTCAAAACAAAGTTCATCGTAGGAATTGTCGCCAAGGCAGCTTGGGCATAGACTTGGTGAAGGTTCGGTAAGGTGGATTGACCTTTCGCAAAGATAGTCTGGGTGCAGGCTTGGTTTGTTCAGGATGGAAGTAAGTGACAGACTGTTGTGCACACCTTGAAGAGACCAGGTGCAAAGTTCACAGGGTGACCAAGCACTTGAGCAAGGAAAATGAACCAGGACTTGTCATAGATCTAACCACATAAGTGATTGCAAGAGTACAGAGGGTGATCGCAGAAGTGTTCATGAAGGGGAGCAGTTCTGGGTTGCAGTAAGATGAAGCACTCAGGTGAACGACTTGAGGCGACCTAGAGGAGCTCCGCTACAGTCAGTTGGTTGGGCACATTTCTATCAGGACATCTTCGTGCCATGCATTGTCGAGAACAATAGTTGGGTCGAGTTGGTTTGTTGGACAATTGGGTCGACCGCAATCTTCGAATGAGGTGACTCTTTGCAAAGTTACTAAGTTAGTTAACAACAGTATGACTTGACAGCCGGGCAATGTGTGCATGGTGCATTGAAGCGGAAGCATTCGAGGTGCAGAGATGGCAGGACATTGGAGATGAGTTCGGTCAGTGGCATGAGAAGTTTGGGACTTATATTTATTTCTGAAGTGGACAAATGGATTTAGATTTGTATTGTAGTGAAGGTGCTATGCATGTTTGTGTAGCTGCGGACGGTGATTGAGGGGAGTTCATGCGGAGAGTTGGTGGCTTGGGCAAGTGGAGTACTAAGACAACAGACTTGAACCATGGGTGCAACGAAGGATGCTGTTGGGAAAGGTACGGTTGGTTTTGAGTTCTTGTATATCCTAAGTGTTGCAGTGAGTGCTTTGAAGGGAAGTTGGATGACTTTGTGGTTCAAGTGTATTTCGTTTTCGCGGTGAAAAATGGCAGATTTGAGGGTGACTCAAGTGGTGCTAGATTCGAAGAAGTCATGTAGCAGTTGGGATGCCTTGATTGGGCGAATATGCAGAGAGCTTGGGGCGACTTGCTTGGACGAGTTTTATGGTGGAGTGAGGCAGATTTGGATGTAGTCATGGAGGTGGCTTGAGGAAGCTACCTAACTCTTTGATGAGGCACATTGGATAGCTCATTGCGGTGATCTAGGCAGTGAAGTCTGTACATAACGAGTTTTGAGAGGATGGGTGAGGCGCCTTGGTGATTGGTGCCTTAGTCAGATTTGTTGGGTCATGCGATGACTTTACAGTTGCAACGACAGTGCTAGAGTTTGGATGCTTGTAGGAGGTGCAAGGCAGTTCTGTTATAGGAGATGGATGGAGTCAGGAGAGAAGTCAACCAAGAATTGTTGGCAGTCAACCTGAATGAGCAGAATGCAGACTGAGTGACTTGGGTGGTGTTTGCTCGCCTTTGGTTTGGGACATTGGATGAGGTAGAGCGCACCTTGGTGACTTACGTATGATTGTGCGATGACTTAGAGATTTGGGGAGGGTTGTTGGTTGAGGTTAGCAAAAGTATTGGTGTGAACGTGCTTAAGGCATGGAAGTTCTTTTAGGTGACTTATTTTGCTTGGAGCACTTTGGACAGTTTGTTGGGACGTTTGAGGAGTGTGGGTGCGTCGACCACACTCATCACAGATGTTGAGTTGTAGAGAGGTGACTTGACAAAAGGAGGTGAGTTGAGGACTTGCCTTGGTTTGGAGGATTGTGCGGACATAAAGATTGCAACATGAAGAGATTTCTTAGACATGGGCATTTCTTTGGTCTTGGGCAACATTGTTGAGGGTGAAGCCTAACCATTCCAAGGCATAGAGAGGTAGACACGTCAACATGGCCGGGTGATTAAGCAATGAGGCAAAGGTACTCTGGACGTACGATTCGTGGTGCAGATGGGATGTTTCATATCCGAAGATGTAGACGAAGATGGGAAGAATTCGACCAAGGAAGTCAGGCTTGTGGACTTCATCACATTTTGAGTCACAAGGGGAGAGTTGGTTGGACATGCAGATGCACAGTGATTTCCCTTGATTCTTCGCAGACTTGGATGTGATGCGGATTGTGTGTAGAAGATTGGATAACTACACCATGAGGTGGGTAGTGGAGTCAAATTGCCGCAGATGACTTTGTTTTGGGGTGACTTCCTAGTGCAAAAAGGTGAGGGGCGACCTTGCCATGGCCTAAGATTGTTGTGCGTATGGACTGAATTGTAGAAGGAAGTCAAAGTATGGATGCACTAGTAGGTTCAACGTGCAACACTTAGACACTGTGGAGGATCTCCTTGATGAAGATCGCACGATGGCAATGGTAGTGAGGCAAGGGTGGACACTTGCCTTAGTCTTTGGATTTGGAGATTTGGATGGAGTGATAGAGATGCGACAGAAAAGACTAAGTTCATTCTCATTAGTTGGGCGTGATGGTTGGACTAGCTACCCAATCAGTCCAAGGCATGGGGGATATCAGTGTGTGGAGATTTGGCAGAGTTGGTTGAAGTACGGGCACAACAACGAGTTCACAGAAGTTCAACACTTAGACATTTTTGAAGTTGCAACAGTGGTTGAGGCAACACCAACAACAGTACAAAGAGTGATCGTCACAACTAGACAGTGGCAACTTTAATATTGTGGATAGAGTTGGAGAGGAGACATCTTTCCATCGTAGCAGACAATTTGGTCGCACACAAATTTGGGCAGAGGGCAGTGTGGATGATTACACAGGTTGCAGATGAATGTTGTGCGAGTTGGAAACTTGGGGTTTCCACTTTGACAGAATCTGGGGTTTCTAGTTGGCACGAAACTTGGGGTTTCCGGTAGACTTAGTTGCGATGGGGGCATGAGTTCAGGTAGAGACTTAGATATTGCAAATTTTGTGGATGTTGTCGGGGACGCTAAGGACTTGAGGTGGGGGAGGATGTAAGGTGTTTGGCTAGAAAGGTGCGAACACCTTCGCCCAAGTCCTCAAGGAGATGGAACTTGGGGTTGCTCTAACACCCAAGAGTCACACTAGTTGTTCAAGTGGGCGCCTTGGGCATGCGAACGTGCCAAGGGACTTGCCCAAGCATAGGGCGAAGCATTGGGTAGAAGCGACCAAGAGAAGGGGCACACCAAAGAGGTTGGGGTGCGTCGACATAAGGAGTGCACCAAGGTTAGGGTGTGTTGGCATAAGGAGCGCACCAAGTTTGGGGTGTGTCGGTCCCAAGGGATGCGTCTATTGATGGACACACATGTTCGTTTGGGCGCATTGGGTCTGTGAAGGGGCGCGATGGTTCGTTTGGGCGTGTTGGTCTGCGAAGGGACACGACACACCCAAAGGACGCGAGGGTTCATGATGGTGGCCTTTGGAGTCCATATAAGAGAACAATGACGCACAATCAAGGAAGATTTGAAGAACAAGGAGAGCAAGATCAACTTTGCAATTCTGAGGAAGACTTAGACGAAGAGGGATGAGCTCCCTCAAGGAGCCAAGTCGCTCCACATGGGACGACTTGTGCTGTCTTGAGGTGATTCTGTGGATAGAGTTGGGGCGACCTTCTTTTGGGTTGAGTTGGGGAAGTCTTGTTGCAAGTCTGAATGAGGCATGCTAGGAGACAACCGCAGGTTTGTGCGAAGTTTTGTGACAAAGAAGAGATGGTGAGTTTGTGGTGGACACACATTTGGGGTGCTCTGCAAGAGTTGCAAAAGATGTTACAATGGACAAGTCTTTGTGTGACAAATCTGTGTATGAGTGTCTTGGTGATGTGAGGCGAGTCATGTGACTCTGCCCAAGTTGTAAACCAAGCTGATATTGCTCATATTGTAATAGTTTTGCAATAATAAGACTTAGCCTAGTGTTAGGCACGGTTTGTGCCACCCGCACTATATCTTTGTGTCTCTTGTTTGTTTCGCAAGTGTTCCCTTCGTTCCATGGATGTATGCCTAAATGACTATGTGTTAAGACTGTTAACAAATTGTCTAAGTATACAAGAGTTGCACTAGAGTAGGAGTGTGACTTGCCTGTAGCCTAGAATGGAGTATGAGTATGCTCTAGGTGAAGAGGCATAGTCCGAACGAAGTATCCTTGTTGTTGCCAAGCAGACAAGTGAGAAACGTTGTGGTGCCACACGCTCTCAAGTGGTGCACGATTGCAAAATTCGGGCAGGCACACTGTGGGGCTGTGACAGTTATCATGAAGGAGGAACGGGTGGCGCCTTTGCACAAATTACAGGCCCTTAACAATGTCGCTATTAAGAACTTCTACTCATTGCCTCAGATTGATGACCTTCTTGATTAGCCCAAGAAGGCGAAGTATCTTACCAGGCTGGGCCTTGCTTCAGGCTATTGCCAAGTTCATATGGAACCGAATGATATCTGCAAGATAGGTTTCAAAATTAAGTTTTGTTTCTTCAAGTGGCTGGTCATGCCTTTCGGCCTCACTAATGCACCTGCCACTTCTATGAGGATAATCAATGGCATATTCCCACCACATTTTGGTAAGCTCATAATTTAGATGATATTTTGGTTTTCAGTGAGTCTTGGTAAGATCATTTGCAGCATGGCCACACTGTTCTGGACCTCTGCCAATATAAGTTGCTGGCTAAAATGAAGAAATTCTTCTTTGGGCAGACTTCTGTCCAATATTTGGGCTCTGTGATTGATGTTATAAGAGTTCATATAGATCCTGCCAAAGTTCAGGTTTTGAAGGTCTGGCTCACTCATGATGTGATGTAACCAGAGTTCACGCAGATGCTGCCAAAGTTCAGGTGTTGATGTATTTGGACCTTGCATTGTGTTTATTTGTGCTTAATCAGGATTCATTAAAATTTCTGATTTTTTATTTTTGTCTCTCCCTCTATCTCTCTCTCTATACAGATAGATATAGGGGGTGGGTCCCCTATGTCTTGTGCCATACTGTCTCCTGTACCATGCACATAAAATTTGGCCGTAGCCTCCCACTGTTCCAGTAACTTGTTTCCCCCCTACTCCTGGGGTGAACCTTTTTGAAACAGCTGAAAACAACTAAGGACCACCACACAAGTCACATACTGATATATCTACTTTAGGGCTTAAATTATTTCTTGGTGGCAAAAAAGCATCAGGATGGGATGTTATTGCTTTATCCATTACTCATGTATCACAAATTTCTTTGCTGGATTGTATTCAGAATGTTTGATTTACTAAGAAGACATTAGATGTCAATGCTTTTGGGTACTTATTTTTGACACTTGACATTTGACATGAGTCTTCTGCTTATTTGATCTTACTGTTACTATTGTGATACAGTTGCTATAACACAAGTGTTCAGATCACCTATAGCCTTGCTTATAGACCAGTTTGACTCTAAGGAGGATTTGATTAATGCAGTCATCACTTCTTCTTTTATACCAGGGTATATTCTTTACCTTTATGCTTTCTAAATATGTGTTTTGTTTTTTTGCCTCTTTTTCTTCAAGGAAAAGAATTTCAGCTTTTTCAATCACAGAAATGTTTTTACTATAGAACGCTGGGAGTGGATTCTGATACAGAGGAACACCAATATTTTTCCACAGATATCTTGCACCGACGCCTGTCACAATTTTCAGAAATCGTATCTGCATAGATGGAGGTCTGACACTTTTCATGCCACCAACTTGTGCTGACAATACGGTATGGTTTTTGACATAGACTGGTTTGTCATTTTTTAAGTGCTAATGCATGCTTCTTAGTAATTTATTCTATAATTTGTAGTGTATTTTACAAACCATTTATCCATTTGAGACTGCCCACATTTACTATTCATATGACCCATTAAGTCTCTTATCCTTTTCTCTGTTTCTTTCAAGTTTCTCCCTTACAAAATCTGTAATTTGCTAAAAATTTGCAGTGGCCCGTATCCTTTCTCATTATCTCAAAAGCTTTATTGTTCTGTTTCTACTATAATCATAAACTGCTGTGCTGTTTATTTTTCCCAATTTGGCATCTTTTCTCACAAGTATTATGGAAGTGAGTTGAAGATGGAACTATCTTCTATTTCTTCCATATTTGTAACACAGACTTTCCCTTAAAAGTAAGAGAGATAGATGTGCAAAACAACAGGAAGTGTTGCTTATTGTATTTGCTATTTACATCGGACACCACTATTCCTAGGGACCTGACTTAAATGTTCCTTGCAAAATGAGATGAATGGTGGACAGTTTTAACATAGTGAACAACTTGAGAAGAGAGAGCACTTCAGCTCATGCCTCCTTGTGTACTATTCTTTAAGGGGTTAAACTTCAATTTGAAGAAGTTTCAGATAATTTCAGGAAATAGTTCTAAAACAATAGCAACCCAAAGAAGTCTGTGTTAACAAAACCCGAGGTTCTGTTTCTACTATAATCATATACTGTCGTGTTGTTTATTTCTCCCAATTTTTCGTCTTTTCTTACAAGTATTATGGAAGTGAGTTGAAGATGGAACTATCTTCTATTTCTTCTCCTTCAAGATTTGTAACACAGACTTTCCCTTAAAAGTAAGAGAGATAGATGTGCAAAACAACAGGAAGTTTGTATAGCAATCTAAAGAAGTTTGTATTAGCAAACATGAGGTTCTGTTTGAGCAACTGCATTTGCAAATATAAGAAAAATATTGGCACTCATTCCTTGAGATTGATCCTCTTAAAAGGACATCTACAAGGACAAACCAATGGTCCACTCGTAACTATCAGAGAAAATGGTACTATTGATATACCTTTGTCTTCAGACATTGTTGGAAGTATATTGACACTGAGCAACAACTTTGTAGTCCCCGAATAAGTTCTTGAAGAGTGCACATGAAATCCAACATTATATTTTGGGATACTCGAGGCGCCCATGGAGATAAGGCAATCTCTTATTCGGAATGCCATCCATGAGACCTGTTATAACACTTGCGAATTAGCACTTCATAAAACCATGGAATTTCTTGAGAAAAGCAATTTGCTGAATATGATGAAGTAAACAGAAATTTTATAACAACAATCTTTATAGAGCAATACTTCACATAAAATGTCTTGAAAATAGCTTCAAAATGACTGAAAATCATTAACCATTGAAATCATAACACTAACATTTGATAGAAGCACATAAGACAAGGTATAATTCAGCTTTTTCAATTGCTTTTATGAGCTTTTAATGATGCGTCTAATGGCTGTAGCTTACTTTAGTAACAACAACAATATTGTTAGTAGGTTAGGCTATTCTAGGGTTAGAAAGTGTTAGTAGGTTGCTCAAAGAGTAGGTTTTGAAGGTTATGTTGATCAATTACTCAAGAGAGGACTTAGACTAGTGCTTTTGGGGTAAATGGAGTCAATAATGCAGCAACAAATGTTGAAGAAAAATGATAATGGAGAGTCAAAGACAAGAGAGAATGATAGGTTGGAGTGTTGGTAACCCAAGGCTCCAACTATCAAACCCTAGGGGAAACTAGTTACTAAGGTGTAGGTAACCCTAGGCCTTAGTAGATTTCCTCTCTCTTTAACTCAATGATGAAGCAAAATCGGCTAGGATGAAGCAATGGATACTAAGGTGTTGCAATGGCAAGGCCTTAGCTCATGCTTCAAGAAAATTGGCCTTTTGACAATATCTAGTAGGTGAAAGCTTTTGAAGCTAGGACAATAACATGTGCTAGTCTTCCTAGGGTTTAATCAAGCAATTTCATAATCTTGAATGTAAATGCAAGATAAATAAAACCATAACCATTCAATTAAGAAGAATTGCAGAAAATTCACTTACATACATCAAGAATAATCAAGAAAATCCCTAGTTGAACACATCCACCAAGAAGCTTGCCAAAGTACACCAAATTTAGCCTCCTTCAACAAGTGCGCCTAAACTTTCAGCCAAGAAACCCTAAGGAGGGCACAAATTTCAGTCCTCGCAAGTGAGTGAAAGATGATGAAAAATAAGAGGGATTTCCCCCCTATTTATACAATACTAATGACTAGAATTAGGTAAAAAAGGACGACATGGCCAGTTACAAATAATATCCAGTTTTTACATTAAATGTCATTATTAAACCCTAAAACAAGCTGCTAATGTGACGTCATGCCCGTTTAGGGTGACATTAGGCCCTTTTTGGGCAACGTTGGTCTCCTGGAGCAAAACGTTAGGTCTCCTTGGGCCTTAGGAACTTGCCACATGTGCAACTTGGCACACAACTGCCTCCAAAACATCCCAAAACGCTGGGTGACTTGGGTGACGTCATGGGCCTTCCAAGGCCTACATCATGGTGTAAAGGGCACAACCCCCCTGGGTCCAGGCCTGCCAGGCTGTCCTTGGTGAAACGTCCTCCTCTCTCTCTGGTATAATCCTCTGATCTGTCTCTGCCCCTGGCTGGGGTCTCAACATCCATCTGGTGGGCTTTTAGCCCCATGGAGGTCTGAACTAATCATCTCCCCATGTGTACCTGTCCATCGGGTATGGCTCTGCAACATCAACAGATACGCCCTCCATGGGCTCATAAGTCACAGGTATCATAGCAGTGTCAATCACATCTAATCATCAAGTTATTAAACATGTGCATGGAAATCCTCTTACCTGGACAAGTGCTTAAAGACATTATGCTAATTTGCAAGCCAAGTTTGGAGGGGACGCTAGGACGTCCTATTGGGCTAATGCTCATTGGATGTGGGATGTTCCCGAGAGAAGTCAAATCTAGGCCATGTGAGTGGATGAGGTGGTAAGGGATGTCTTGGCAAAGGGTGTAGTGATAGCAGGGAACTGTATGGCTTACCTGTGGGTGCCTCTGAAGAGGGTGAACTGCACCTTGTCATGGATGCAAATGTTTCCAAGCCCATTCATGCCTTTTATCTTTTGTTCTTATTGCTTTTTCTTTCAATAGGCTAGTTAGGGGACACTGCCCTAGCGTGGTGACCAGTGGTGCAATGTTACCCACAAGCATTTCACGGAAATGAGAAGGATGGCTTGTGATGAGACCCCCTTTCTCTTGGCTATGCTACCAAGAGCCACTACCCTGGCTTGGTGACCAATTGTCACTAGTGTCATACCGCTACATGCCCATGGACCTAATAGCTTGCCTTGTGATGAGACCCCCTATCCTCTAACCAGGTCTTGATTTATTATTTTTTACGGGTCCCTTTGTTTCTTGTCGAGAAGCTTTTTATTGCTTTCTCGGGGATCCCTGGGCGAAGCATCTCAAGGTTTCATTCTTTTTGCTTTTATCTTTTGCCAACTACTTTTACCCTTTGGGCCTTTGGCCCCTTCTTCCCACAAGGTAAGGTACAACCCTTAGATATTTTGCCAACCCAATGCTCGAACCAGTGTAATGGGATGGATGAGCGGGAAAAGATGAAAAGTGGTAGGTATGGTGGGAGCGGACGATGGCCTTTCATGAATCCCCCCAGTGGCAACTGAAACCCTATGGGTACCAGCTTACTAGGGCATCGTGTCATTCCCTCTAGGTGTGGTCAAGTGGAAACGCATAAGGTCCAAGCACACGTTAGAACCTAAAAGAATCAAATGCACATATTCAAAGGTTTTGAGGATCATAGTGACACATACCATGATACCCAGACTCATTACCTCATGGAGCAAGATCCATTTTTGCTGCAGGACTAGGCCGATGTGATGGATTCTGCTGTTGTTGACAAAGTGGAGGCGCTGAAGAATGAAAGGATGGGCCCTCCAGGGCCATGCTCAAGTCGATCTGGCTCTCCATGTCTAGGACCTGTGGGCCTCGAGACATAATCTCCTCAGTTATCCCTAGGCTAGGGGATAACAAGTTTCATGTATTTTAAGACTCATTTAGGGGTCATTCAAGTTATTATTCAATGTAAAATGATCTCCAACTATCATAAATATGAAAATTACTAGTGACTATTACAAAACTTGCATAAAAGATAAAAAATAAACAAGTTACAACAGCAATCAACTTCAGCCCTTTAAACAGATTGTAAACAAGAGAAATTTAGAGCTAAAATAATGAATAAATCTAGGGTTTGATTAGCTTTTGAAATCTGAAGATTACAAGGCATATAACAGCTAACTAAAACAAGTCGTCTAGCCCTAATTATGCAGCAATACAAATCAGCAAAGCAAATTTTATGCAATAAAATAATTTCAGGTCAAACATGCAAGAAAACCCCATGATTTTAGATCAAGAACATGCAAGAAAACCCTAGAATTTAATGTCAAAAATATGCATGAAAACCTTAGACGTTCAGGGCTTTTGATGGCAGACAATTAAATGTAAGCTAAGCAAAACCCTAAATTTTAAACCCTAATTGTTAGAGAAAGTACTCCAAAATAGCATTGCAGGAGTAATATGATTTGATTGATTGATTGATAGACTGATTACAAAGGGGGAAACCCCCTTTTATACAGGGAAAGAGTGAAGCTCTAACTTATAGCCCAAGCTACCCTGATTGGGTAGCTAGGCCTTTGTTAACACTAATCACTCTAATTAAGCTTTATTTAACATACATCTTAAGTGCCTTGGACCAAAAATTTATCATCTCACATTAGAAATTACGAGCTTATAAGCAAAATAACTCATTTATATATTGTTTTGTTTTCATAATAAAAATATCTTTCAATAGGGTTTGGTTGGCTATGAAAATGGGTGTGTTACTCCCTCCACCAAGGTTGAAATCCCACTAGAGGCATGTTCACCCCTCTTGGGATGGCACACCCTCATAAGCACTCCAGTTGTGCTTGGGGTCAAGTGCAATTCCTAGGCAAATTTGGTAGAATAGATCCCCCTAATTGTGGTAGCTTAGTCAAAGGATTGCTTTCACAATCCACTTGATTGTGTTGACCGAAAGCATCTATCAAAAAGATTGTCCTGTTTAGGCACACAACATTTACTCCCTCTTGGGAAGGTTTGTTCCCAAAGCTTGAGGATCAAATAGTAGCTCTTCCATGAATCTTCTTCTTTCTTTGTTTCCAGATTCAAATAGCTTGTTTTCCATGCATATGCATTACATGCCAAATCAGCTTATCTCATAGAAGGCGTTGCCATTTTGGCACTGCTTCTTGGTTAGACAATGCTGTCATATATCGTCCTTTGCTTTAGGTGCTCCATTAAATCATAGGGATTCAAGTATGCCTCGATCATTTTGTCAAGCACATCATCAACATACGCATGCCAAGATGCTTTGGCTGAAGAGAAATGAAGATCTTTAATAGTTTTCAATTGTTCATGATTAGTCTTAACGATTCCAATATTCCTCATTACCAAGCAATGCAATGATCCTCTAACTCTAATCAAACATTTTTGGCATCTTTATATTCTTCTTGCATCTTTTTCCAGCAGTAGCTTTTTCATCTTTTCTTCTCTGTTCTTCTGTCATTCATGCCTTATCTATGCTTTTTCTTATTTCCATTTAAATTTTCGCTACATCCCTAAATTCCTTTATGGATCTAGGAACCATAGTGAAATTTGTAGCCAATATCCAAAAAGTAAGAAGAAAAATGCAGATTTTATGACAAGGTGTTAAAAATTCGATTAAAGAAGGGTCTTTTGGGACCTTTAACTTCAAACCTTTATATATTTGTCACCCATTGTCAAAATGGTTGAAAATTTACATGGATGTTCTCCTCTTGATGCTATTTCGTACCTCTTTGGAGCACTTGAAAAAGAGGTATGAACAGGGAGATATGCTTTTGCAATTCAGGTTTTCATTTTTGCTTGCTAAAACATCAGTTTCGAAAGGTCAACTTTGCCAGGCCACAACTTTTTGGATAATGTTCAAAGGTATATCATATCATCTATCAAATTGAAGCGACGAGCTTTCTCTTTCAAAAAGGCAATTGGTATGGCTTCAATTTGAGCTTTTTGTCAAAAGTTATCGCTTTTGCAATACACAAACCTATTTTGCCTATTCGACACAGAATTGTCATTTTGATATTTGTAATGTCTTTAAAATACATGATAGAAGCACTGCCACTGCAAATCTTGATAGAATTTGAAATGATAGTAGATATAAGCCCACAATAACAGAAAAAAAAGAGAAATATATTAATGAAATTTAGATAAATCACAAAAAGAAGGACAAGGGCACTTGCACACACAAGAGGGACTTGCATTGCAAATTCGGATTGTTGGAGGAATAATCTCTCCAAAATGGTATCGAGAGTGTAATTACTAATATGTTTTGAAAATTGATAGATAACATGTTTACAAGAGGAGTAAAAGCCCTATTTATACAAAGAGAGAGTGAAGCCCTGACTCCACTGAGCTACCATTATCAAGTACTTAGGTCCTTATTAATACTAATCATTCTAATACACATACAACAGATCTAAATAAAAATTTCTGAGTAGAAGCAAATAAGAAACACAGTAGATCTGAAAACAAATATTTCTGAGCATACAACAATTAGATCTAAAGTTGAAACACGTAGATCAGAAATTAAAACAAGTAGATCTAAAACTTAAACAAGTAGATCTGAAACTTAAACAAGTAGATCTGAAACTTACCTCTTGAAATAATGAGAGATGTACCCGACACACATGTGAATGTAAGCCTCTGTGTAATATGCTCAGATATATTTTAGGTTCATGCATCAACCTCTTAGGGTTTGATCTCTGTCAAGGAGAACTTTAGGACTGTTTTGCCAATAGGAAGAAAAACCCCAAGATAGACAACAATAACCCAAGGTTTCAAACATGAAGCTCTCCAAACAGCAATGAAGTACAGGAACGGATCTGAACAGATGAGAAAGAAGCAACAACAAAACCTCCCACTCAGTAAACTGGATTGTACATAGAGAATACCCCAGATGGCATGCTAGTAAAGGTGAGTACAGTCAAGGAGGGTGCCCAGAAGGTAGCCGCAACTTCTCCACACATAGATCCATGACCAAGGAGGGTAACAACAACCCTACATCAGCTTGACAGCTAGAAAGGAGGCTGATCTCACACAGTAGATAGGTCCGGCTGCTAGAGAAGAAACAGATCTTTAATTTAGGATAGTCTTGGCAGCAGTGTAGACCTCAGAAAAGAACCATCTAGCAAACAACTCCAAGGTAGAACCTTCCAGCCACAATAGAAAACAGAACTGAGGCTTGAAACAATTTATGAGGCCCCAAAAATCAAGAGAAGACTATCACTGAGGTAGCCACAACTTTGTTGAAGGGTGAGAGTGTGAGTGTAGGAGATAATGAAAATATGTTCTAATTTATAGTTGAGGAGAGGGTTTTAGGTCATTAAAATAATAATTAATATATTGACATATTATTAATATAAATATTAATTAATATNAGGGACTTTAACTGCTTGGTCCCAGACCAAGAACCCCGGTCATATACTGGGGGCCCTAACAAGGGTCTTTTGCCATGGAACTGAATGTTTGGTCCCAGACCAAGTACCCCAGGAGTGCACCCGGGGCCCTAGATCTCGGCTAGGGTCTTTGCCATCCTCCCGGAGAATGGCTTTTGCAGCTGCTACAAATTTAACATTAAAAACCCAACAATTAAACAAAATTAAATAATTAATATTTTAATCATAAAATATTAATTAGAAAGTCAACAAGTTAAGGTGGCTAGCAAAGACCAACACCACATAAACATTAAGAAGGACGTGGCTCAAGCAAGGGGATGCAACAGTAACAAGACATAGTCAAAGGGGGTTCTTCTTCAATGGCAAAATGTCCACATAAGTCTCATGATAACTTATAAGCTTTTATCATCCCAGCATAAGAGGAATGTCAATGATGTGATCATGTCCTTCTTCTTAACTGCACCTAGGTCTCACGGACCATCTCGGGAGAGAAGAAGATCACACATCATCTTGGCTTGGTACTTAACCAAGAACTGCCTGGTCCCAGACCAGGATACCCTATAACGCAACTAGGGGCCCTAAATCACAACTAGGGTCTTATCCACCAAGGTACACAACCAAGGATCAATCCAAGCGCTGAACAAGGGTTCCCTGGAACACATCCAGGGGCCCTAGAACACATCTAAGGGACTTATCCACCAAGGTACACAACCAAGGATCAATCCAAGCATCGAGCAAGGATTCCCTGGAACACATCCAGGGGCCCTATAACACATCTAGGGACTTATATCATCAAACTGCTTGGTCCCTGACCAAGAACCCCAACAATACACTGGGGGCCCTCACTAGGTTCTTTTGCTATGGTTCTAACTGCTTGGTCCCAGACCAAGAACCCCAGGAGTGTACTGGGGGCCCTAGATGCTAGGGTCTTTGCCATCCTCTCGGAGAATGGCTCTTGCAGCTGCATTAATTTTAACATTTTTCCTTTGCCTCATCATATTGCTACTGCTTGAATTCCAGGTTGGCTGAGATTTTGTTGCTGTAAGTGAGTCTACTGAGATAGTTGTCAATGAATTGAAGTGAACGCGCTGTTGTTGTGTCTGTGTGGTTCGACTTCACACAGGTTGCTGGTATGGTTGTCTTGGAGAAAAGCCTTTTCCCTGTCCATGATGGCTGTACCCAATAGTTGTAGAAACATTTATTGGAGCTTTCTGCCAATTTGTAACGTTTATGGTTTGAACAAAGCTGTGACAGAAATTTGTAACATATAGTATATACTATTATACTTTGCATAAGTCACTGCCGACCTGTATAAAACTGAGATTTAATGCTTAACTATTGGAGAGGAATGTTGGAGCACTTTTGCTAATGCCTTGACCATCGACCTAGGTATGTTGGTGGTCAGAACTATTTGCTTCCCCTGTAAATAATGAAAATCAGTATAGCAATAATACAGGAATTATCAGAGTATGGGAAGAATCTTCATCATAAGATTCCATGTCTGTAGACACTGTGAATTATGCAACTAGTATGCATGGAACCCCAAACAACAATAATCATTAATAAAAGTAAAATCATCAAAACAACAATGTGCTTGTTTTGTTGAAAATTGGGGAATTCTCCTCTAGGACTAATTGGTGTTGAAACTCCGGGTTCTCTAGGTGCATGCTCTGGGTTTGTGATCTGTAAACTGCATTGGATATTCCAATGAACAGTTCGTCACAACAGATTCTAAAATACTACTACAAATACAGTGAGATTGTACTCTACTGCACAGTAATTACTTATGATTAAGCTTTAATATTAGAAGCATACCACTTTCTTTATGAAATGTAATCAAGAAAATCAGAACATACTACAGTAATGCTAAGCACACATTATTAACACCAAGATTTACAAGCACACATTATTAACACCAAGATTTACCCCAGAGAAACTCACGAGGGAAAAAACTCCAGCAAGAAATAAGTATTTTCCTTGTTCTTTTTATTTCTCAGATTTATAAGGCAAAATACAAAGAAAGATTGATTTTCTATGGAGAAAATAGACACCGTGGCCTATGATAGGATGTTACAAGGTTGCCTTTGTTAGAATTAGAGAAATAATGCAGAACAGAACTGTCTTTTTCAATTTTCAGTTAGAATAACAACTATGTCTTATTCTCAGAATAGTAAATCTGAACAGAGAAACAATAAATTGATTCTAGCTAGTAAACAAAATTCTTGAGNAATATTAATTAATATTCTAATTTAATATTACAAACCCCAATCACAAAATTAAAACCCCACTCACACACGATGAAAACCCAAAATCATAAACCAAGAGTGAAGACCAATCATAGGTGTTAGAAATAGAGAAATAATGCAGAACATAACTGTCTTTTTCAATTTTCAGTTAGAATAACAATTATGTCTTATTCTCAGAATAGTAAATCTGAACAGAGAAACAATAAATTGATTATAGCTAGTAAACAAAATTCTTGAGTGGGTACTGTCACTCAGATCTAAGCTAACAGAGTTAGATATTAGCTAAGATTAGTAGATCTAGAATAATCAACAGTATCTAATCTACAATGCTGATGTAGATCTTATACAGATCAAAACACAGACTAATACCCTGATCTGATAATGATAAACTGATCTAAGCAAAAGACTGATCTAGATAAATAGAAGAAGGTTTAAATTATGGATCTGATATAGGTCAGATCTAAACAGATCTAGATTATGATAAACTTCAAGTTAAATAACAAATTAAACCAATAATAATTTGAGCAAGTTACTTACCTTGTGTCTTACCTCTGATTACTGAAGGTAGTCATGTCACACATAAGAGATGTAGTGCCATTAAGTATTATGCTCAGAAAAAGCCTTGGATCATAGATCTACCACAAGGTAAGATCTCTTACCAAGAGAATGATGAGACTGACTTGCCACCAATGAGAAAACACCCCTCAAAAACCACTAAACCACACGGAAATTTCTGAAAACAAAAACCCTCATTCCAGCCACATACAGTAAGCAACCTGCATAAAGAAAAGATGAAACAACAAGGAGAGAAGAGGCTGGAAGCTGGACGGCTCTCTGAGTTTGAGCTCTAGCTACCCAACAAGAGGGCCGCGGCCTAAAGAGGCTTCGGATCTGTCCAAGGAAGAGGGATGGCAGCCTTGAGAGTGGAATCCAACACTTGGAATAGGGCCGGCTTCAGTAGACAGCTAGAAGGAGAGGAGGGCGGCAGCTAGGGCTCTTTACAGCAGAGTTTGGATCACCCTCAACTCACAGTCACTTATAACATAGCCATAAGGGAGCGATCTACCACAACAAAGGGCCTCAAGGCCAAGCCACCACAGCTGGTAGCCACAATGGGCCGATCTACCACAGCAAAGGGCCTCAAGGCCATGCCACCACAAAAAATCTTCAAACAACAGTTCCAAAAGGGGGGGCCGCAGCAAGAAGGAGAGATACGCTCACCTTTGGAGGATAGCACAAGAGCATAATAGAATGTGTGTGTGAATGAGGAGGGGTAGATCTCTTTTTATACATTAGGCTAGGGGTTAGGCTAGGGGAAAAGGAAAAGATAATAATTAAAATAAAATTAAAATTAACATATTTAATTAATATAAATATTAATTAAACATGTTATAAATTAAACATTTAATTAATACTTTCATATTAACCCCTAAACCAAAAATAAAAACCCCAAGATAAAAACAAGGGTGAAGATGGTTTGACAAGGGTGACTAGGTGGCAATACTTGTCCCTTCATTTTCAAAGTGACCCTTTTAACTTTATCATCATTGCATATGGGATACATCCCTCATGTGGTCATGCCTGCCTTCAAAAAAGGGACATGTACCGACAAACACCAGATCAAGGATCAGGTGGCCCCAGAATATCTCTGGGGTCTTATCCACCAAGGTATAAGACCAAGGATCAACCCATGCCCTAGGCACGGGTACCCTGGACCATGTCCAGGGGCCCTAGACATATCTAGGGGCTTTAACTGCTTGGTCCCAGACCAAGAACCTCAGTCATCTACTGGGAGCCCTTACAAGGGTCTTTTGTAGCTTGGTCCCAGACCAAGAACCCCAATCATGTACTGGGGGCCCTCTCAGGCGTCTTTATTGCTTGGTCCCAGACCAAGAACCCCAATCATGTACTGGGGGCCCTAACAAGGGTCTTTTGCCATGGCACTGACTGTTTGGTCCCAGATCAAGTACCCCAGGAGTGCACTGGGGGCCCTAGATTTCGGCTAGGGTCTTTGCCATCCTCCTGGAGAATGGCTCTTACAACTGCTTATAAATTTAACACTCCCTCTCAGCAAGAGAAGCATTCTCAGCTACACTAGGCTTGTCACGAAAGTATATAAACTTTGTCAGAGATAGTGGCTTGGTAAAAATAGCTGTTGTCTGTTCTGCCGTCGGAACATACTGAATGCTGAGAACATTCTTCTGAACCATGTCCTGGACATAGTGGTATGTGTTTCGTTCTGTCATGAAACACTGAATTCTCGGTGAGCTTTATACAGCTCTGATTGTCACAGTGAATGACTGTGGGTTCAAGTTTTAGTCTGAAAGTAGCTTCCTAAGCCACACTGCTTCTCTGCTAGCAGCACTCGTAGCAGTGTATTTTGCTTCTGCAGTGTTTTGGACTATGGAGCCATGTTTCCTGCTGGACGAGGAAATCATTTTTGAACCCAATCCTGAAGCAATATCCGAAAGTGCTCTTCCGATTCACTGTATTGTCAATCCAAACTGAATCTGTGAAAACATGGAGCATTACACCTCCACTGGAAACATATCTCAGAATATGCTTCACAATAACTATATGTAAATGTTTCGGTTCACACATGAACTGGCTGAGAGCATTTATTGTATAAGAAATGTCTGGTCTCGTATGTATGAGATAAATCAAAAACTCAATGATCTGCCGATATAAGGTGGGATCTTCTGGATCTGAACCTGTGGCCTGATCTCGTAGTTTCTTTAGATTAGAGATCATTGGTGTGCTCATGGACTTGCAGTCCATCATGTCAAATCTGCGAAACACATCAACGACATATTTACCTTGTGAGAGAAATATCTCTCTTGATTTCTGCCAAAACTCCAAGCTCAGAAAGTAATGTAAAAGGTCCAAGTCTTTCATTCCAACTTCTGCTGAAGAGCTCCCTCTTAGTCTGAGCTATATATAAATAATTTCCTTTCCTGTAAGGAACAGATGAAGATTTTGGACAATCTTCATATAAGGATGAACCCAAGACTCTGTCAATACTTTCATACTGAGCTCTCAGAGCTTGTTATAATCTATGTGATTCTTTCCCATGGATAGCCTCTTGTTTAATTTCACTGTTTAAGAAGAAAATCTTAACATCTATTAGATGAAGTATCCAAAACAAAATTGCGACAAAAGATCCTGATGGAAGTAAGGATCTTRTCATAGATAATCCCTTCTTTCACGAGTCACAAATATACCCTCAATACAACCATCTGTTGTAGGCTTTATCTTATAAGGCCATTGGAGGTTACCACTGATTTGTTACGAGGTCTTTGAAACACTAACTATACATCATTCTTTTCTATCACAACATCTTCCCACATTTCAAATGTGGAGGGTTCTGAATCAATCACAAGATTCAATTTATCTATAGGGCTAGAGTACTTATTTGGTTTCTGCTTTCTTTGAAAGTGCCCTTAGGTGCTGAAAGCTTTTCTGCTTCCTTTAGTATTTCTCGACACCAGGCTGGTTTCCTTTTAATAGATAATTTCTTTAAAAAGAAACCGATAGTATCCCTTGATTCTGCTAAGCTGCCATTTGTGCTGTAGGTCAAGGACTAACTCATATGCAGGGACTGCTCCGTCTGAGTCTTATAAAAGTCTGCCTCTCTGTCATATGCAAATTTGGCTCCCTCTGAACCTATACGAACTTTTGACTTTGATTTGGTGTCATATCTTTTCAAGGTGTTCTTGGTGCCAGTGCCAATTTCAATATGAAAAGCTGAGTCAGACATCTTGAACTCATGTGCCAAGGATAATGGCTCAATTACAATGAAAAAAGATATCTGTAGGGTTCCCAAAACAAAAAAAATCCCATCTACCAGGATAATTTGTTGGGCTCTTTAACCAAGGAAATAACCTAAGGTTACATGATGTCTTTTATATTAGAGATAACAGACAACTAGGTTTCCAACTAGGGAGAAAGACTTAGCTCACATAAAAAATAAGTATGTGCTGAGATCACAGCTTCCTTGGTCATAAAAGTACACATGAGATTCTGACAACATTCCATTGAGACATGGATACATAAAGATGACAGGGAAATAATCATACCTCTCTTGTTGAAAGTAAATGAGGTATCCATGAACTTTGTTTAGATCAAAGACATACTTGTATTTTGCAGCCAGTTACCCACTCAAGCTATCTAATACATCTTATGTGTATGCAGATGTTTGATTCAAATCTGTTAGTTCAAGTAAATTTCATATCCTTAAGAGAATATCCCATTGTCCTTTGGATAAAACATTATTCATCCATATGCAATGAGTTAACAGTACATCTTAAAAAAAAAAAGGGGCTAAAAACTGCGTTGTCTCAAATTATGTTCTTACAAAAATCAGCCCTCACAAGGTTGCACCACTCAAGGTATTGTGGTTAACTTCTGTGTACTCTTTACAGAATAAAAGGATGCATAAGGTGCTGTCAAACTTCCTTACCAGTGATTCTGTTAATGCCACTGTAATTTATCAAAGGCTTATTAAAAAACACTAATAACTCACCAAGCATCAATAACATTAGAGAAGCTGAAACCTAACTCTTGTGATATTCAAGATGATGGTTACAGTCCTGTATTAGATCTTCAATTAACTTGGCCTAGCTTAGGAGTGAGAAAGGGGTTACTGAAGATGAGAGTTATCATTTAAAAATTTCATTCAAACCTCCTAACAAGGGAACTCACCCAACTCGCATTGTTCACTCTACCAAAATTCCAAACTTGCATCTCACAAGTGTACAAGACAATAGACAAGATAGTCTTTCACTATCCTTTCAATCAGTTCAAAATAAGAGGTGTTAAGGATATCTTCTTGTCATGGAAGTAGCCTCAGCATGATGAGGTGAAAAAGGGCTTTGATAATGTAGAGGCAAAGATGCTAAAACCCAAATGGAGAAGGACTATTTTGATAAAAGAGAAGTCAAACTTATGAAAAGCTAGTCATAGTAGAGTATGAACATGCGTGTTACAGTGGCATGCATCAAGATTGACAACCTAGCAATGTGACAAGAATGTGCTTATAACTTGATTTGCACTTTCCAACCTTTTGACCCAAATCAGAAAGCACTTAAACTATCATGCTAAGTAAGCATGCACTTTTGATCATAGCCATAGCCATAGCCATAGCCACAGTCATTCAAATCTTCATTCAGATCTTACTTGCTAAAAGATGCAGAGAGAACAGCCTTAAAAAAACTTTCCAATTCTGTTAGTGATTCAAAGGTTTATCTTATAGCTTATCAGGATGGAAACCCTGTTCCCTTTCTTAGATCTTCTGATCTGCAAAACAAATTCTCAGAGTAGGATCTACATAGGCTCAAGTCTTCACACTTTTGAGCTTCTCACGCCCTTAGCTCTGATACCATGTTAGAAATAGAGAAATAATGTAGAACAAAATTGTCTTTTTCAATTTTCAGTTAGCAACTATGTCTTATTCTCAGAATAGTAAATTTGAACAGAGAAACAATAAATTGATTCTAGCTAGTAAACAAAATTCTTGAGTGGGTACTGTCACTTAGATCTAAGCTAACTGTTGAATTTACTTGCAGCAGCGAGAGCCATTCTCCTGGAGGATGGCTAAGACCCTAGACGAGATCTAGGGCACCCAGTGCACTCCTGGGATATGT
>SNQJ01S0054170.1:7326-48945 GCA_010110895.2 Picea sitchensis | reverse complement strand
AGAGATGTAGTGCCATTAAGTATTATGCTCAGAAAAAGCCTTGGATCATAGATCTACCACAAGGTAAGATCTCTTACCAAGAGAATGATGAGACTGACTTGCCACCAATGAGAAAACACCCCTCAAAAACCACTAAACCACACAGAAATTTCTGAAAACAAAAACCCTCATTCCAGTCACATACAGTAAGCAACCTGCATAAAGAAAAGATGAAACAACAAGGAGAGAAGAGGCTGGAAGCTGGACGACTCTCTGAGTTTGAGCTCTAGCTACCCAACAAGAGGGCCGTGGCTTAAAGAGGCTTCAGATCTGTCCAAGGAAGAGGGACGATAGCCTTGAGAGTGGATTCCAGCACTTGGAATAGGGCCGGCTTCAGTAGACAGCCAGAAGGAGAGGAGGGCGGTAGCTAGGGCTCTTTACAGCAGAGTTTGGATCACCTTCAACACACAGTCACTTATGACATAGCCATAAGGGAACGATCTACCACAACAAAGGGCCTCAAGGCCAAGCCACCACAGCTAGTAGCCACAAGGGGTCGATCTACCACAGCAAAGGGCCTCAAGGCCAAGCCACCACAAAAAATCTTCAAACAACAGTTCCAAAAGGGGGGGCCGCAGCAAGAAGGAGAGATCCGCTCACCTTTGGAGGATAGCACAAGAGCATAATAGAATGTGTGTGTGAATGAGGAGGGGTAGATCTCTTTTTATACATTAGGCTAGGGGTTAGGCTAGGGGAAAAGGAAAAGATAATAATTAAAATAAAAATAAAATTAACATATTTAATTAATATAAATATTAATTAAACATGCTATAAATTAAACATTTAATTAATACTTTCATATTAACCCCTAAACCAAAAATAAAAACCCCAAGACAAAAAGAAGGGTGAAGAGGGTTTGGCAAGGGTGACTAGGTGGCAATACTTGTCCCTTCATTTTCAAAGTGACCCTTTTAACTTTATCATCATTGCATATGGGATACATCCCTCATGTGGTCATGTCTGCCTTCAAAAAAAGGGACGTTTATCGACAAACACCAGATCAAGGATCAGGTGGCCCCAGAATATCTCTGGGGTCTTATCCACCAAGGTACAAGACCAAGGATCAACCCATGCCCCAGGCATGGGTACCCTGGACCATGTCCAGGGGCCCTAGACATATCTAGGGGATTTAACTGCTTGGTCCCAGACCAAGAACCTCAGTCATCTACTGGGAGCCCTTACAAGGGTCTTTTGCAGCTTGGTCCCAGACCAAGAACCCCAGTCATGTACTGGGGGCCCTCTCAGGGGTCTTTACTGCTTGGTCCCAGACCAAGAACCCCAGTCATGTACTGGGGGCCCTAACAAGGGTCTTTTGCCATGGCACTGACTGTTTGGTCCCAGACCAAGTACCCCAGGAGTGCACTGGGGGCCCTATATCTCGGCTAGGGTCTTTGCCATCCTCCTGGAGAATGGCTCTTACTGTTGCTTATAAATTTAACAATAGGGTTAGGATAAAGTCAAGGGGGGTTCCTTATTGGCAAAACATGTCCATATGAATCTCAAGGTGACCAATAAACTTTATCATCACTGCATAAGGGGGTACATCACACAATGTGGTTATGCCCATCTTCATAGACTCTCCTAGGTCTCATGGACCATCCTGGGAGAGAGGAAGAGGATCACACATCAATACATTTTGGTATTACACCAAGATCTACCTGGTCAAAGACCAGGTTGCCCCAGAACACATCTGGGGGCCCTAGAACACATCTAGGGTCTTATCCACCAAGGTACAAGACCAAGGATCAACCCATGCATTAAACATGGGTTCCCTGGAACACATCCATGGGCCCTAGACACATTTAGGGACTTATATCAACCACAAAGGAACACATCCAAGGATCAATCCAAGCACTGGGCAAGGATTCCTTGGAACACATCCAGGGGCCCTAGAATACATCTAGGGTCTTTACTGCTTGGTCCTAGACCAAGAACCCCAGTCATCTACAGGGGGCCCTCACAAGGGTCTTTTGCCATGGCACTCACTGCTTGGTCTCATTCCAAGAAACCCCAGGAGTGTGCTGGGGGCCCTAGTCCACAAGTAGGGTCTTATGCCATCCTCCAGGAGAATGGCTCTTGTAGCTGCACTAATTTCAACAACCGATAAGCAAAATAACTCATTTGCATATAGTTTTATTTTCATAACAAAAATGTGGTGTTTAATCATAAAACATCCTCCGTCAGAGAATAGTGAATTGAGTAAGTCCACTTTCTTGGTATTGGTAAATGACAATTTTTCTTGCTATAACAATGTGGGCTTTTGTTCATATACACTTTGATAGGGTCTTATCCACCAAGGTACAAGACTAAGGATCAAAGCATGGGTTCCCTGGAACACATCCAGGGGCCCTAGACACATCTAGGGACTTATATCAACCACAAAGGAACACATCCAAGGATCAATCCAAGCACTGGGCAAGGATTCCCTGGAACACATCCAGGGGCCCTAGAATACATCTAGGGTCTTTATTGCTTGGTCCTAGACCAAGAACCCCAGTCATCTATTGAGGGCCCTTACAAGGGTCTTTTGCCATGGCACTCACTGCTTGGTCTCATTCCAAGAAACCCCAGGAGTGTGCTGGGGGCCCTAGTCCACAAGTAGGGTCTTATGCCATCCTCCAGGAGAATAACTCTTGTAGCTGCACTAATTTCAACAGCTGATAAGCAAAATAACTCATTTGCATATAGTTTTATTTTCATAACAAAAATGTGGTGTTTAATCATAAAACATCCTCCGTCAGAGAATAGTGAATTGAGTAAGTCCACTTTCTTGATATGGGTAAATGACAATTTTTCTTGCTATAACAATGTGGGCTTTTGTTCATATACACTTTGACAGATTCTATTACATGAATTCATTCATATGTGGGAATGGATTTACTAGTCTCTCCCAACCACTGAGTGGATTATTGGTATTGAATCTTGATTTTAATGTGGTAGAGTGGGATGACAAAAGAGTTGGGAGTGGATCTAATAATTTCAGGGCCATTGAAAACAAAGTTGGTCACATTATAAATTTGTCTTGTTGATATCAAACATTATGTTAAAACAAAAGTCTTCCCTAATCTTCCTCCTGCACCTTTTGCAAATCCCTTGATTGATGAGATATCCCTGTGCAGACAAAATGGTAACATCTGGCTCCTACTTGGGGACACTTGAGAATCCCAGTATCTTATTATTCCTTCAACATGTTAAAACAAAATCAGTAATCCAGTGCAACCACCTCAAAATATCTAATGTGCAATGTCCTTTCCCCCTGGGTTTGATCACCATTATAAACACTGATGTATCAAAACCCCATTGCACATGTGCTGGAGTCTGCCCGACTGCTGCATGGAAAGGATGGAATTTTGGTACAGGGATGATGAAGTCTACCCTCCTTTCTCGGTTCCAAAGGCTGCAATTATATGTTTTATTCTGCATTTCAGAGCTTGCAAAGATCATCACGACCCCTACGCCTCCAAAGTTTGGTTTGCCTCTTTGTTCACCAAACCAGTGCACTCATTGGTTACCTCATCATGACTTGTTTCATGTGTGACTACCTGCTGTGGATTTCTCAGTTTGTATGACTGACAGAATCAGTCTTTTCATTATTACCTCCTTCAACATCGAAAGCAGGGGGAACATCAAAGAAGAGGGAGTAGGATTTATGTTCTCTGTGCTGAACTTTGATGATTCCTTTATTTGAAAAATGATATTCATTGTTTGCTTCAGTGCCCATGGCTCCACCACACTCAGCTTGTGGCCTTTTTTTATTATCACGTTCACAGACGGTTTGGTGTAAGACTGCCTTCGTGCTCCCCTTCACTCAAATCGTCATGGATAGAAAATCTGGTGTCAAATTCACAATCATGCCAGCCCTCTTCTTCAACCAAGTCTTGCATTGGCAGCCTGCTGCTTATTTCTTGCCTTGTCAACCAAAAGGAAAAAGTTATCTGGTTCATGGGTACCAGATTTTGTACTACTAGTGCATAAATGGGAGCTCATATTTGAATCATAATTGTCAAGACCTGTTCCTGAAAATTCTGAAGCACTCTGCTTAGGGACAGCTGATTATTCTTTTGCCATAACGGTACCAGGCTGAAGTGCATCTCCAGCTACCTCTGAAGATAGAAATATTTCTAAGTGCCTTCCTTCATGACCTTGACCATTATAATCCCCAAAATGAGCACTGACTGAATTATGCCCCTCGTGATGACAATTAGCAGCATTGTTATTGGTACAAGGCATATTTGTCATAGAAACAGGGGTGCCCTTCTTGTGGGTATGTTATCACAGGATTTGTACTTGTGCAAAGCCCTCCACAAGATCCCCAAATCTTGTGTAACTATGGAAGAATCTGCCACTGTCACCTTAGTAGAGACTTACCATCGTTTTAGTGATGGAAAAGGTCCACCACAAGGGAGGCTTCCCTGGTGACCTCAAGGGATCAAATAGTAAGATTTAACCAAGCCTACCCCCCCTATCTTGATCACCTGTTAATTAGGTCTAGGTCTAGGAAAGGGATAAAGGATAACGGGACAATTTTTGTACCTGTACGAGACAATAAACAACTTTTAGCACATATAGACAATTATCAAGTTACAGAGTGCAAAAATAGCCCTTTAGACACTAGACAAGTAAAAATTGCTATGGCTGTTGCAAATTACAGCAGTAAATCAATTATATAACAGCAATAGATAGATCACAACAACAGCAAGTAATAGTGCTCAGAAATATACAATTGAGCATGAAAAGTAAGCATTAAATAAGTAGATTATTATCCAATTGCTAGAGGTAATTTTGGAGCAAGTTAAGCCACTTCTAGATAAGTGTATGCAGCAATTTAATGTAGTTTTCAGTGGCTGTAGCAAACCTTTTATAACAGCAGCAAGAAATAATGGAAGTTTGCTAGGTTCAAGGTTAGAAATGTTAGTAGGATGTTTGAGGGATAGTGAATATTGATTCTAACAACTACTTTAGCCACAATAACACTCTTAAATCAGTGTCGTTGTCTCCTAAGGCCTATGGAGTCTCAAATGCATTGGCTTGAAGATTGATCTAGGTGAAACAAAAGAGGTAGAGTTTAAACCCTAAGGTGCAAGCACTTTTGGCCCTTTGGCTTTAGATTTTGAGGAAGAAGGAACGTAGGGTGGAAGCACGTTTGGGCTCTAGGTGCCTTTTTTTCCGTCTTCTAGCTTCACTTAGGTTCAGGATCAAAGTCTAGAGTTAAAACCCTAAAGTGCAAGCACTTGTGGGCTTACTTTTAACCCTAGCAAGGATGTTTCACAAAATTGGACAAATAAAACATTGTGAGGAAGAGAAGCACTTATGTCTTCCTCTTAGGATTTCAGCAAAACAAAGATACTTGCAACAAGATAGCAATTTAACCATTAACATTAGCAAGACAAGATAAAATTGCAGAAAATTACTTACTTTTTCCAAGTAGCATGCACATTCAAACCCTAGAAATTATCTATCCAAAAGAGCAAGACATCCCACAAAGAATCCTCCTTCAACCGTAGCGCATAAGAGAAATAGACCAAGAAGGCTGAAATAGTGAACTTTTCTAGAGTGTAACCCCACTAATGAGTGAGGAATGTGATGATCCAAATGAAAGTTAGCACTAGCCTTTATATATGAGGCCAAACATAGCACTTTATTCACATAATAAGTCAAATGAAAAATAGAAGTGGGGCCAACCCCTCATTTAACCTCTAAAAATGCTAAAATGCAAATAATACATCATAAGTGCCACACGTGTGGTGATGTCAAGCCTTCTGAGGCTAGGAGAGGGCCTCCCAAGGCCACGTGGCATCATGCAAGGTGGAGTAATGGAAATGGTGTGTCTCCTCAACCATGGTCATGCCAAATCATCACTAGTACCCTAAGTGTCCATCAAACCCTAGCACCATCAAACCCTAGAATGCGACATTATCATCAGGAGAGTGACATCAAGGGTTTAGGGCACTACGCCCAAGATGGGGGGAGATGCATCTCGTCTCTGCATGATGTCTGGTTGTTTGCTGCTGCAACGTCCTCCATCCTGTGAGTAATAAGCCTTGGGGGTATACTGCCCAACATGTGGGCTTTCAGTCCAACTGTGTGCCATCATGACCAAATCTACTCAAACCAAGTTCATCTGTCCATTGTCCAAGGTTTTGAAGATGTGAGAGCTCATGTCGAAAGGTGGTAAGAAATTGGATGACTCATTGCTCTGCATCACACGTGCCATTGTCCTGGCATAAGGGCACAACGTCCTAGGTGAAAGCCTAGGACGTCCTCAAAGAACCATGTCAGGGCCATCCAAAACCAAGCAAGATATAAGACAAGGTGAACCAATGTTCATAAGAGATATTAGTCCTAAAATCACGCAAAGTAAGTTATTACTTAAGATATAAGCCATGCAAACAATTCACCTCAGTATCCCCTTCAAGCATCACATTGGCCTAGGAGCTCATATGAGTTGGCAAGTTTGAGTATGGGAGGGCCTTCATCCAACCCTATTAGGTGTGCCAACCAAGACAAGAAATAAAAGACCCAGGTAGAGGGATAGGTCCCGAGGGAAGTAGTAAAAGAAAGAAACCATGCTTATGGTGTCATTGGATCCATTTCTATGAGTGCCTTTGTAGAGGGAGCGCTTGCTGCTTGAGATACCCTTTCCTTGGTACTTCTTGCATTTCGAACCCCTTAATTGCCTTTTGATACCCATTTATTATTTGCAAGTCCCCTTTATAGGTTTCAATCTTTATTTTTTCATTTTCTTACTCGGCTATGGTCTTGTTATAATTGTGCATTCAATGCATCAAGACAAGGGGCGATTACCATTAGTGGGGGTAGAGCTCTGTAACACACCCACTACCATAATTTAAAATTTTTTGGGATTAATCTCCCATACATGGGAAATCTCCCTAAACTTCGCATCAGCGAAATTCCACTAGAGGGATCGCTTGCTTCTTGAGATACCCTTCATAATCAATTTTCATTTCGAACCCCTTAATTGCCTTTAGCACCCAGTTATTATTTACAAGTCCCCTTTACAAGTTTCAATCTTTATTCCTTCATTTTTTACTAGGATATTATCCTTTATGATTTGGTGCATTCATTCGCATCTGGACAGAGGATATTACCATTAGTGGGGGTAGAGCTCGTAACACACCCACTACCATAATTTAAAATTTTTGGGATTAATATCCCATACATGAGAAATCTCCTAACTCGCATCAAATCTCCAATCCCTATTTCTATATCTGATATCATGACGGAGTTCGCGATTCACGCTAACACAAATTACATATTAATAACAAAACCCCCGATCCCCCATGGTCAACGGGTCAACACTTCCTCTATCGGAGATTCTCCTATCGGGAAATCGGGTTTCGATGAAATGTCATGGTTCACTTACACGGTGAATCCTCGAACCCCAAACCCCGACATAAGCTTCCACCAGACGACCGGCTGACCGCGTCCTAATAATGACGCCACCGGATTTTCATGGACGCGAATCCGCGATGTATGACTCTTTGATTTGCCGGGAGAACCCCGATTCTCCAACGCCGAAACCTCGGGTTCCATGCCACCTCGTCTCCACTTGCTATATCGGGAAATCACGATTTAACACCATGCTCGGTGCAATAAGGTCACGACTTTGCCAAAACTAATCCCACTCGATCCTTCGCCACGCTCCCCATCCCTCGATCGACGGTTTCAGATCATCTGGGAATCGCTAATTTCTGAGTCGACGAGGTGTAGAACTCTCACCTATCAATCTAACATCGAACTCAAGTCCCATGGACTTGGTTCTCCTCTTCCTATACTCACAGGTTAACTCCCGCGTAACTCCTCCACGACGGACTTGGCCATCTGATTTCAAGGAACTCATTGTGGGATTATGTCGTCGATTCTCTTCCTCTTGAGATCTTACCTGAAATCGCTGATCGCTTCCTCGTTGCACAATTCTTGGCTTCATCGAACTCCGACATGATCAAACGCCGACGCTCGATCTTTTGCCAATTCGTCCTCGCTAGACGGACGGCTTATGATTGCACCGGATTTTCCTACTGATTCCCCCGACTCTTTCCGAAAGTGCTTGATACACGCTCCTCCCATCGCTCCGGCCCCTCCTCCGCTTTATGGATCTCCTGATAAATAAGTTCCCACTCATCTGGTTTCATGGCCATGACTGTGATGGCAAGAGTTTCTTGCATCTCGAAACCCCGATGCCGAACCCCGACTAATGCTGGATCCATCGACATCGCCATTCCTCGATGATGGATACCCTAATTGTATCGAGAATCGCCAGATCGCGATTTCAGACACAATCTCTTGTCTCTTGGAACCCCGATTCCTCGATCTCCGACTCTCCGGGATCCCTCGCCATCGGTTCTCAATAAATCAATGGCTAGGATTTCTTTTCCACATCAGCTTGTGGTTTAACTCGGCATCTTCCAGATCGGTTGGTTATCGGATTCAGGGTTCCAGATCCGACAGCTCAGATCAGCTTCCCCTTTGCACATGCTCCCTTCGAGGCTATACTCCACGAACTCCTCCGATCCCGACGACCGACCGGAATGTGAACCGAGATCTAACGGTCCCGATTCGATCTTTTGGGTTTTGGGATTTACAATCCCAATTTATCGTTGCTCACAATGATAGAGGGCAGCTAACGTAACGCTTAAGCAAGCATTTCTCAGGAATCTAATGGTCGCGGATCGACTCATGGTTCTTCCGACGGATCTCATCCGGCCGACCTACCACCCTCACAACAATACTATCCGAACCTTAAGAGAATCAAGGTTCTCCTCGTGGTTATCATACCTATGCTCAACCTTTTGTTCCGGTTCCGTGAACTTTTTCCGTGAGGGAATCTCTCGTGGAGATCCCACCGTCATTCCCGAGCAGATAAAGAAAGATCTACCGAGAGTAAAATACAGCTTCTGCTTTATCGACGTAATTCGCATGATATCCCTTTGTGATAAGTATATATCAACTTATTCATATCAAAAATAACGCGAACACTCTCATGCCGCAGAATCCTTCACAATTTCTATGAGCTAACATCTACTCCTTATCATAAATTAACACACAAACATTTCTACACGTGAAAAACATGTACAATTCCCACAAGTCTAAGGAACATAGGTGACAACATATAGATTTCAGATGCATTATAAGCGAAACACCATCGGCAAGTCTTAATGGAAGCGATCACCGAAGAGGGGTGCTCAAGTCAATCTAACCGTAGCGAGCGACCTCTACCGGATTTACCACTAGCCACCCCGGTATCGAGACCACGATGTCCGAGACTCAGCGCCTTCCTCAGACCTGTCCAGAGCTAAAGTTGCATCCTTCCTCCCCGCCATCACTCACTCAAGCAGAGACCGCCAGAAGTTCCCCTCACCGGCCTCTTCATTGACCGTCTCCTACCATACCTTATCCTTCCGCTGAAGCCATGGTGGCATCGACACCCTCAAGGTTACCATGATGGCTCTACTCGGATAGGCTGCTCAATCTCCCCATCCCCTCATCAAGCCATCAACTCCAACACCGGGCATTTCCATTCTCAGGGATAGCGCTTAAGCCCTCCCAGCTGGAGTCCAAATACGCAGATTCCATTCTTATGGAAGCTAACGGTGCCTCCACCACCATCGGGTCTCTTCCGCACACCCCTCTCAGCAGTCGCAATAAATTTAATAATATTCAATCTATCATTTACACTCATATTCATACTCTATGAGTTTTCACAACCTTGGTTGTTCGCTTATATTTACAACTGGGGAAACAGGTGTTGCTACCCTCCTTAAAAGGGAACATCGTCCTGGATGTTCTTAGCTACTAACATGAATTATACGCACAGAAGTAAACAAAATAGATATGCATGCCTCATGGTATCCTCCATTTCCTATGTAGCCTCACCTATCCGGGCTAAATGTTTCCAGACCGCGACCTTTGACCTCGCGGTAAATACCTGCTCCGAAGTTTGGTTTCCTTCCGGGTCCAATATGCATTGGGTTCGGCAGGAATTTCTCCTCTGGGTTCACCCGGATCACACTGGGCCAATTATAAGGATTAGTACTACAAAGTATATTTCTTCAATAAGGAAAACATGGAAAACATTATGTGCTTTTACTGTGGAGGAAGTGCTAGCCTATAGAATACAGGTCCCACTGGCTGTAACCCCAAAAGGTCCACAATACCGGGTGCCAATTTGGCACAAGCTCCAATTTTTAGGGAACTCCTTTGGGTTTAATCGAAGATATACATGATCTCCTGCTTGGAACTCTCTTTGAGTTCTCTTTGATCAACAGAGCTCTTCCGGCTTGCCTGGAAGTAATCTTCGCATTTTGTTTTATTTTAATTACTTGTTTTTCCATTTCTTCCAACATGTCGGGTCCAAAAGAAACTCTCCGCGACAGGATTACCCAAAATTGACCGGAGTATTACTGGTTCACCATAGAGGACCCTCAAATGGGCCTCATCTTATGATGCTTGGTAATATTGTTATAGGTAATTCCACCAATGGCGTGTAGTCTTCCCATTTCCTATTTCCATGCACTCATGCATCCCATATCTCTTAATACTCTGTTTACACTTTCTGTCTGTCCATCGGGTTTGAGGGTGATAGCTGCACTAAACAACAATTTGGTCTCCTTAAACCCCGCCATTAGCGGATTTCCTGAAATTGGAAGTGAACTTTGTGTCTCATTTATACCTTTCCTTGGTACGTCGTACGGAACACCCTTTCGTAAATACTTGCTATATCTATCGCCTTGGTGTGTCGATTTGATCGGAAATGAAATGAGTGTAATTCTTGCTCATGACGACTCACCACCATAATGGTATCACTATTCCCCACCGGGTTGAAGTTGGTAACTGCGATAAAATCCATGGAGATGGTTTCCATTTCCATTCTCGATGGGTAAAGGATGCAGAATCCTACTGCGTCGTATGTTCTCGCTTAACCTCATCGGGTTCTTCTATGCATTGGGCCAAATATTTCACTACATCCTTCTTCAATCCCGAAAACTGCTGCGGCGAATCATTTTCTGCATCCGGGTGACTGCCAGGGCCTTTTGTAATTATCCATAATGAACCTCTTCAAGCCGCCACAATCGGGATGTAAAGTCTATCTCTCAGGGTGAGTAGACTCTTCTGGCCATCCGACATAGCCTTCTTATTTCATTCAAATGATTTCATCAGAGGCAATGTGGTCACATTTCTGACTTAAGGGATCCTCGCATTCCTAGCCCTCCTTGACTCGCTCTTGATATCCGCTCCTGTACTCCACCTACCATGTGAATTGTTTTTATGCTTCTGTTAAGGGCATCGGCTACCCTATTCCCTTTACCTTTGATGTGTTTGATTTCAAAAATCAAATTCGCTTAAGGAGGGCCATCCATCTAGCTTGTCTAGTATCGAGCTTAGGTTGATCAAACAAATACCGTGAACTACGCTTGATCCGTCATAAGTACAAATTTCCTCTTCCCAGGAGGTAATGCCTCCATTTTTAAGGCATGCACTATGGCGTTCTAGATTCCTGCATCATGCTACTACATAGTTGACCTCTTTGCTCATTTAATTTTCTGGATTCATAAATAAATCACCTTTTCTGCATAAGGACTCCTCCTCAGTCCTTTCGCGTGCATCTCAGGCACACAAGGAAGTCAGTTTTTGGGTCAATGATTTTCAACACGGTGCATGGGTTAATAAATGTTTCTGCGTCAAATCTTTTCTTCACATTGTTGTCCACGTAAATTTTTTTTTTTTCTGAAGGGAAGTGATTGACAACCAATCTTGGAGAAACTTTATAAATCTCCTATAGTATCCCGCCAATCCCATGAAGGATCTAATGTCCGAGACATCCTTTGGGGTGAAGCTATTCTGATAGATCTCGATCTTGTCAGGTTCATCACATTCCTTCCTTTGGATGTAACATGTCCCAAGTAATGTATTTGCTTCCTGAAAAAGTCACAATCATTTAATGTTTTAGCATAGAGTCGATGCTCTCTTTAGCACTTAAAAGACAAGTCTAAGATGCTCTTCATAAATTTTCTCTCATTCTTAGAGTAGATTAAGATATCGCCAATAAAAATCCAGTACAAATTTATCTAGAAATTTACTGTACATTGTTCATTGGGCACATAAAAGTAGTAGGGCATTGGTTAACCTAAATGGTACTACCAAAAACTCAAAATGACCATACCGGTCCCAAAGGGCCTTATGGATGTTCCTTTCACCTATGATTCTAATTTGATGGTATCCTAATTTCAAGTCAATCTTTTTGAGAAATGTGACGCGACCTCCCAACTCCATCAAATAGATCATCGATCCCCGGCAAGGTATTTGTTCTTTATGGTTACTTTGTTAAGTTATCTCAGAATCTATACACAGCCTAAGGGTGCCATCTTTTTCACAAACAGGACCGGTACTCCCCATGGAGACATCACTGGTCAATATAACCCTTATCCTTCATCTCTTTCTGCCTGTACTCTGTCTGGACACTGTGCATGCTCATCCGATAGGTGTTCTCGACACTGCGATCGCTCCTGGTGCAAGTTCCATTGAGAAGTCGATGTCTCTTTCCGGAGGAAGTACCCGTGATTTCTTCCGGAAATACATCTCAGATTCTCTCGTGATAGGTGATCTTCAGCTTGTCCCCAGAATTTCTAAGAGCCACACCAGACCTATACAAGGGACATCCTTTTCTGCAATATTTCCTCATTTGTTATGTTGATATTTGTCTCACCGACCGGTTTTCAGATCCCTCGAGGGTCATCCTTTTCCTTCTTTGCTCACACATTCTAAGGTTTTATGGTAACAATCCAGTTTCTCTTTATGGGTGGCTAGCATTTCCATACCAATCAACAGATCGTGATGATCCCAAAGGTAATATCAAGAGTGGTTGCTTGGGTGAGGAATTCACCCAACATGATCAATCATAGATGGCACTACTTCTACCACCTTCCTCTTTGCGCCAGTATTAACTCTGTAATTTTACCATGGTTTAGTTTGTTTATGTATCGTAGCTTAGCACTCCTATCAACGGTTTTAGGGGATATATAACTCAAATTTGAACTTGGTCAATCAAAATAGATACCAATTGATTGAAGATCATACCTTCTATCTCCACCACTGAAGTTTTGCGTCACTGGTTATTGTCTGTTATCGTGATAAATCGTGGTACACTCGCCACATCATTGATCAGGGTAGTTTCATGTTATAAACCTTCAATCAAGCTTGGTCAGTTTGAGTGGATAGTCTCTCCGTAGATGATCTCCCCTGCAATCCTAACATTCCAACGGTTTTCTCCTTTCTAGTTACTTGTTTAGCCAGTATAAGTCCAAGTTTTATTCCATCCGCAGAGAGGGAAAGTTCTCAATAAGTACACTCCGGCTCCGGGAAAGTTCATTATGTGTTCTTCTTGTAGTTTTTAAACTCCGAGGATTTGCTCCCTTCCGGAATTTTGAACCACTGCTTTCAGTCAACGACTGCCCTACGTCCATATTGTTCATGACAATATGTTGGCTTTCGATCAGGTCTCTAGGGTCTTTGGCTCGCCGAATTCAATTCGGTTTCGATATTCTTTCGGTAGCCCACTGATGAAGCATTCTGCGGCTCCTTTAGCCCTCTCGCTTACGGCAGATCTCAATAAGTCAAGGAATTTGTTGACATATTCTCCATGGTAAGTTGTCCCACTTGAGTTCATAAAACTCTCTTTAGCCTTCGCCGAATACCTTTCTCTGACAAATACTTCTTCCTAAGTATCTCTCAAACCGTTCACAAGACAGACCCTCTTCGTGAATCCATTCTACATTCTTAAGGTCTTCCCACCCGCTGTATGCCTCCTGCTCGTATTTGAAGGTGGCTACTCTGCCTTCGGGATTCTCTCAAAAATCATGGACTCTCAAATATTTCTTCACTCCAAGTAGCTGTGCTCCTCACTTTCCTCCTCCTTTCTTTACCCAAGGAGGGTGTTTTGGCCTTTCTAAATTCTTCAATTTGTGACTCTTGGAAGTCTTTTGCTTCTTCGCTTTTTAGAATAGGAACCTGTTCTCACCGCTAGAAGAACCTTCCTCGATCAACAATTCCTTCTCGAATCACTCCGTACTTGGTCCTTAATTGGGTGGACTTCTATGTGCCTCTCTCTTCGTAGCCACTAACACGCACTACCATTTTGCATCTCGTGTTCATACGATTTGTCGCTAGGTCGGATAGGCTCGCAGAGAACAAAGATTAATCCCGGCCATTTTTCGCTTCTTCTTTCATCAACCTTTCAAGTATCTACCTTGTAACAGACCACCATGAGACTCCCCAAATCGGCCCTTCAGCTAAGTCCAGAGGGGTTCCTATTGATCTTCTTTCATCGACTCTTCGCTTCATAGGGAGCCTTCTCCCACCTCTTGGTGAGTCTCCATTCTATGTGTCTGCAGTTTCCCGCGGTTGATAGTCCGCTTGAATGTGAAGACAAACTTTGGATATTAGTCAAGAGTTAAAATACATTTTATAATCTGTGCATAATTTCACAAATTCTTTAAATACGCATACACAAATGGAGTGTTCATATTCCAAGTTTTAATCCTAGATAAGATAGTCAACTCAGGGGGTTACTCCCCATAGGAGGGTTTCAAGGATTTAGGGAGCAGGCGCCACCGGGTGCATGAGCTCAGCCAGCCGAAAGTGTTGTAAATCCATGTTCACACTGTTCTTGTAACACACCCACTACCATAATTTAAAATTTTTTGGGATTAATCTTCCATACATGGGAAATCTCCCTAAAAACTTCGCATCAGCGAAATGCCAATCCCCGCTCTCTATATCTGGATATCGCGATGGAGTTCGCGATTCACGCTGTATCACAAATTACATACAATAAACCCCGGCCCCCATGGTCAATCTGTCAACACTTCCTCTATCGAGATTACCCTATTCTGAAATGCCTGGCGCGAAATGTCGGTTCACTTACACCTGAATCCTCAACTCCCCGGCGTTTCCACCTCGTGACTCCACCGGCTATCAAGGTCTCCACACGCCACGCCACTTGATTTCGCTGATCGCTAATCCGCTGGCGGTATGACTCTCTTTGACGCCGAGGAACCTCATTCTCCTCAACGCTTCAAACCTCTGAAACCGGGATGCTACTCGTCTCCTACCTCGGCTATCGGAAATCAATACGATTCGACACCGCGTTCTCGGTGCAATAAGGTCACAGACTCATAAACCTCAACTCACTCCTCGTGGATCCTTCGCCATCGCGTCTCCTATCCCGATCGACGCTTCGTGATCGGGATGTCGGGATATCGCGACTCGTGAGTTCACGAGGTGTAGAACTCTCACCTTTCCAATCCCCGAACGCCGAAACCCTAAAGTTCGAAGGGACTTTGGTTCTCCACTGTATCACGGGTTATCTCCCTCACAAGAATCCCTCCACGATCTGGACTCTGGCCTTGATTTCGCTAAACTTCAGGGATTCAAGTAGTCGATTCTCTTCCTCTTGAGATCTTATCGAGAAATCGCGGATTATGGCTTCGCTGGTAATAATTTCCTTACTATCGAAACTCCGATGATCAAAACGCCATCTACTGATCTTTGTACACCGGCCCCGCAGACGACGGCCATGATTGTGACGGATTTTCCTACCTGTTCTCAATTTTCCTGCTTGACATCAGCGTCTTCCTACCGCTCCGTTCTCCTCCGCTATGGACTTTACGTACTGGTTTCCCACTCATCTGGTTTCGCTTGCTCAAGGACTACATGGCAAGAGTTTCTTGCATTCAAAACCCCCATATGCCGAACCCCGACTATCTTAGACCCACGGACACGCGTCCCTCAAAAGATGGACGGTCTCCACTAGGTCGGAGAATCGCTGTGACGCGATTTCCTTTGTATTAATAATTGTCGGAACCCCGATTCCCCGACCTCCGACTCTTCGAGATCCCTCCACCACGGTTCGGCTGAAATCAATGCTAGGGATTTCTTTCCCACGCTGGTTTAACTCCTGCATCTTCCCGAGATCGCAGGCTATCGGGACTAGGGTTCCAGATCCGGACAGCCGTATCGGCTCTTTGCATGCTCCCCTTCGTAGGCTATACTCACTTAACTCCTCCCCGATCCGGTCTACCGACGGGAATGTGAACTGAGATCTAACGGTCCGGATTCGCTCTTTGGTCCGGGATTTACGATCCCAATTTCTCACTGCTCACGATGAGAGAGGGAAAAAGCACGTAACGCCATAAGCATTTTCGCCAGAAATCTATCGGTCGGATTGACTATGGTTCTTCCGGGACGGATTCATCATCCTACTAATTCTACTACCTCACAATAATACTATCTCCGAACCCGGAAGAGAATCGCTCTCCTCATGCAGGGTTAATAGGCCTATGCGTTCGAATTCTTATTCTGGGTTCTGGGTGAAGCTTTTCGAGGAGGGAATCTCTGAAGAGATCCTTACCGGGTCAATCCCGGGAGCAGATAAAGGAAGATCGGCTCGAGAGCAAAATTGGGCATGGGTAGCTCTCAGCTTATCGACGTAACTGCATGATATCCTTCAGGATAAGCATATATCAACTTATTCATATCAAACATGACGTGAACACTCCCATGCCGCAATCCTTTACAATTTCACGCATGAGCTAACGTCTACTCCTTATCATAAATTAACACACAGACATTTCTACACAGGAAAATATGTACAAATCCACAAGTCTAAGAACATAGGTGACAGCATATAGATTCCAGATGAATTATGAGCAAAACACTTATCAAGTAAGCTCAGAATGGAAGTTATCATTTAGAGGGGTGCCTGCTTCCACTCCAACCGTAGGCGAAGGAATTCTACCGATTTTGCATTTCTACTCAGCTACCCTCGAAATGTAGACTCACTTTATGTTCCGAGACTTGCGCTCTTCCTCGTGATTCCAGTTGTCCAGATGGTTGTTGCAACTCTTCCTCCTCATGATCACCACTGCTGTGAGATCACAGAAAGTTCCTCTCAAGGCTCGCCTCTTCGCTACAATCGCTCCAGCCCATACTTTATCCTCTCAAGGATAAGTGTTGTGGCACGCATTACCTCATACTGTCAGGCCATGATGGTGGCTCTACTGATAGCTGCTCACCTCCCCATCCCTCATCAAGCCATCAACCTACCAAATTAGCATTTATTTCAGAAGAAGGAAGCCGCTTTTGGTTCTCCCATGCTGAGTCCAAATACCTGTGATTCCATTCTTGGTGGAAGCACTTTTCAGCAGGTGCCCTCCACCACCATCGCGGCCTCTTTTCCGCACATCCCCTCTCAGCAGTTCTGCAATAAATTCAATAATATTCAATCTATCATTTACATCACATATTCATACTTATGAGTTTTGCCATAGTCCTTGGCTAGTTCAGTTATATTTACAATCTGGGGGAAACAGGGTGTTACAAGCTCAAGCTGGCATGTGGCTTTTATAGGTGGCCTTTATCATTTTTACATAGCATATACATGTGTAGCAGCTGCATCAACCTTTGGGCCTTCATCCCCTTCTTCTTATGAGAGAATGAACCATGACCCATTATTGAAGTTTGGAACACTGTGAGAGGCGCTAGGATGGAAAGTGTTAAGTATGGTGGGGAATAGAATGTTGTCCTTGAGAGGGCCCCCCAGTAGTACCCCTTTTCCTTGGGCGATGACAACACGTGACTAGGGCATAGAAGTTGACCACTGTGAAGTTTTCACAGTGAACCTAGCTAGTAGAAAAGTCATGCGAACTTGTGAGAGAAAGTAGAGAGGAGAGAAAAAGAATGAATTGTATTATCTGTTTGAGTAAATGGTAATAATACACATGATATGTTGAGATTTGGGTACCTTGGAAAGTGGTCCCCTTGTGTTTGCGAGTCTCTAAACATAAAGGGGGAGACTATTACCCTTAATACTTTACTTTATGTTCTAATTTCACGTTGACTTGGGAGATTTAAGTCAAAAGTGAAATATGTCACTTAAGTCATAAAGTGACAATTAATTCACTTTTTGAGTGAATTAATAGACATAAAGCAAACTAAGGAAACTTGAGAAATTGGGTTCTCTAAGTGAGATTTTTGAGATTAAATCTCATCCTTTGATTAGACATGGCTAGAGTGAATCTAGGCCATTGGTCTTTTAGGTTTGGCCAAAGAGAGGCTAAAGGAGGGAAAAGGGTAAGGATGAGGCTCATTGTTCACTTGCTCACTTGAGAGATTTAGGTGAGAAGGAAGTGAAGAGAAAGAGAGAGTGAGGGTTTGGAGGCTCTTGGGCGCATTCTTGAGGAGAGGAAGGGCACACAAGGGTGAAGGCTTGGCTTCTTGAGCTAGGAGGGCGCAATCTTGCATGAGAGGGTGCATCCATGGAGAAGGATGCATTTCCATGAGCTTAGGCACATTCTAGGTGGAGGGGCACTCACATATGGCAAGGGGCGCATTCTAGGAAGAGGGCGCACTTTCTTGTAGAGGTTGCAAGTCTTGGAGAACGACGCACTAGGTAGAGGAAGGGTTTGTGTGAGAGGGGCACACCCAAGGAAAAGGGGCGCCATTGTTGGAGCTTGGACAAGAGGAGGGCGCACCAAAGAGAGGGGTCGCACATGTCCAAGAACCTCACCAAACATCACAAAGTTTCTTCAAGGGGGGTGCATCTACAAGTGGGCAAATGCAAAGGCATCTCAAGGCAAAGGAAAAACACAAAGGAAAGAGGCTAAAGGCTTAGCAAGAGAAGAAGGGCGCACCAAGGCAAAGGGTGCCTTTGTTCAAGGGCTAGGAGGCACATCTTCAAGGGACTCTAAAGCATCCAAGTTTGTTTGCTATTGTACCAGGTTCACTTGTATTTGTTTTCCTTATTGTACTCATGCTTTGAGATCTCCAAATATATACATCTATCTCTAAACAGGTTTTCCCCAGGGGGGGTTTATCAAGGGTCATGTTGACCAAAAATACTTGTGTCCAAATTTCATGCATGCTTAGTGTTTAAATCAACATTAGGAGTTTGTTAAGATCCTAGAGGAGTGCTATATGTTTTGAGGTTTGTATGTGCTAACATTGTATTACTAAAACCACTTGCAAGGGCACCTTAAAAGAGCATATATCCATCAATTGAGGGCAGATTTCTTGGCAGAATTGAACAGATCCGTTTGCTGTCCTAAAACAGCAGCAAGAACAGATTTGGTTGACTAAACTTAGAGCCCAACAAGAGGTCAAAGACAGATTTGTTGGGCAGCCCTCATAGTTCCTCAAAATTCTACATGATATAGTCTACATGGCTTAGTGAATGTGCCATAGTAGTGATCTAGAGAGATCTAGACACTCACTGATAGAAACCGAAGTAATCTGCCAACTAGTCCTAGTTAACTGGTCCATGCAGTCATCATTTAACTAAGTCACATGTGTGGAAGTGAGAAAATTACATGCAATCATAAGATATGCGCCCTCTTGGCCACATGCATGGGATATGCACACTCTTGGTGAGGAAACCAAGCTAAATATGCAACAACTGGTGATAAAACCGAGGTTTCCATGCATGAGTGACCTCCACTAGTCTAATTTAGGTGTCACTGACTCTGAACTAAAGAGGGAAGGCGCCCTATTTTGTAGGAGTTGCCCTAATTTGTAGGGTAATATTCTCAAGAGAGAATATTCTCATCTATGGAAGCGCCCACAACATTGGACTATCAACCTTAGTAAAAGAATTACCTAGGCGAGTGTGTAATATCTCCAACACCCCCCCTGAATAGTGCTAGGGTGTACATGATGAACGGGTCCCGACAACCAAGGCCATGTTAGGTACCCATTGTACAATGCATCTAAGAATGAAAAACTGAAAAAATAGAGGAAAGAGGGAAAACTTCATGGGAAACCCCCCCCTCAAAGTATAATGTATCAAAAGATGAAGAAGGAAAGACAACTGCTAAGCAGTTGTGTCCTTCACTCCAAGACGATCGCGCACGAAGTGGAACTTTTGCTCAGTAAATGTCTTGGTGAAGATGTTTGTAGTTTGTTCGGCGGATGGATAGTACTGCAAATCGATGATCTTGTCATGTACCATCTCTCTGATGTGATGCATATGGATCTCGATATGTTTGGTTCGTTGTCGTTGCATTGGGTCTCTGCAAAACTTCAAAATACTCTAATTGTCACACCAAATGACAGTCGAACGGTGGAATTGGATGCCAAGCTCAGTGAGGAAGTTTTGAAGCCAAAGTGCCTGAATAGTAACGTTGACCGCTCCTCTGTACTCGACCTCTGTTGGCGATAGAGCAATAGCTGACTGCTCTTTGCTTGACCAACAGATGGGACCGGAAGCCAAACTAAGCACGTACCTAGAAGTGGACTTATGATCTGTGCTATCGCCAACCCAATCAAAATTGGCGAAGCCCATGAGATCCAATGCATAACCTGCTGCATTGTGGATCCCATGCCCTGAACATATCTGAGGATGAGCTTAACATCCTTCTAGTGTAGCTCATGCGGCTCTTGCATGTACCTGAAAAGTGCCCCTATTGCATATGAGAGATTCGATCGGGTGTGGGTGAGATATAGAAGGCTCCCCACAAGCTGTCGACACAAGGTGTTGTCCACCATTGGTGTATCCCCGCCATCCTCAAGATGTAGACCAAACAAAAAGAATGTGGCTACCGACTTGTAGTTGGTCATGTGGAATCTAACCAAGAGATTCTGGACATACTTATTCTGAGATAGCTTGATGCCTGAAGCATCCTGACTGATCTCAAGACCAAGGAAATAGTGCAGTGGACCCAGGAAATCATCATTTAATGACTCCTATGCTTTTTGGACATTCACTTTATTAATTAATTAATAAAGCGAACGTCTTTTTATAAAGAGGTCAATTTAATAAATTGCCTAAGTTTTGGCATTAGTGACTTAAATTAAATGTGAGCCGTTGATCTAATGAGACCGTGAGATGTAATCTCGTCCAACTCAATGTTATAAAAAGATAGCAAAGGGAAGAGTCAACTCACATTGATTATTCACAATGAATGATTAATTAGGTGAGGAGAGAACAAGGCAGCAATAGATGCACACAAATTGAGGTAGCACACAGAACCGTATTGAAGGTCTGTACAACCATAAGGATTCATACAACATTCAAGCAACAGACATGTCGCACCTGTGAGCTGCTAAGATTTATTACAGCAACAGATCGATCTTACAACAGATTCGTATAGGCCGTATAGATGTGTACAAACACCCTCAACAGATCAGTTGCACGCAGATCGAGGCATTGTGATTTATCAAGTTTGCAGGGTGTTTGTGGTTTTCTTTCTCAGAACCATTTTCTTGAGTACGGGAGCTCTTGTAAGTGCCGGAGTTATTTTGAATGAAGAACTGATCTTGAAGAGCAGAAAAATAATTGTCCATGTGTTTTTGCTTTTCTAGTTTTCCACTGCATTAAATGGTTAAATATTTCCAGTATTATACATCAGATTTGATCTTGTTTATCTAGTTGCTGGTTTTTAAGAAATTAACATGGTATTATAGCTATTGCTCCGAGAGAGAAGCAAATCCACAGTTGTTTAGTGTAGAATTTTCAGATTCAGAGATCCCAATAGCAGTGTGCTTGAAGGACTAAGCACATGACAACCATGTCAGCTAGCAGTCTCAGGTTCGAGAACTGGCTTGATGGGGTTTCAAATTTCTTGCCATGGAAGGCAAGAGTCACTTTACTCTTGAAAGAGAAAGACTTGTGGGAGAATGTAGATAAGGTCCTTCCAGTGCTAGCAGGCACATAGGGTGATTCTAGATGCTATAAAAGATCACCTGATCCTGCATGTAGCAGAAAAGACCAAAACAAAGGACATGTTTGATGCCCTAGTTGATCTCTTTCAGAGTGACAACTTGAACCGCAAAATGGTCTTGAAGAACAAGCTTAGAGATTGTCGAATGAACAAATCCGAAAATGTTACCAGTTACCTTATGGGGATCTCATAGATCCGTGATCAACTTGTAGTTGTTGGAGAGAAGATCTTGGATGCATAGCTAGTGAATGTAGCTCTGAACTCTGAACGGGTTCACCAAGTCATGGCAATCGTTCATAAAAGGGATTTGTGCATGAGACAACATCCCAAATTGGCAAAGATTATGGGATGACTACATTTGGGAGGAGACTCGGGAGGAGTCTAGAGCCAACAAGCAGGGAGGAGGTGAGGAAAACTTGGCCCTCATCACCAAGGCTAAGAAAGGAAAAGGTAAAATCAAGAAAGGTAACAGTAAGGGAGAGGGATAACAATATGGACAGAAGAGGGACTTGAGCAAGCTCAAGTGCTACATTTGTCACAAGAATGGTCACTATGCTTCTCAATGTCCAAAGAAGAAGAAAAGTAGGGGGAAGATGAAACAAGTAGAAACCATAGCAGAGACTTAGTTGAGTGAACTTGTAACAAAGTTCGAGAGTGATTTTTCTCTTGTTTCCTACCTTTCGACCAATACTATTGCTTGGAGTGCTTGGTACCTGGACAGTGGTGCCTCTCGCCGCATGATGAAAGCTCGAGAGCTGTTCAACAAATTATCAAAGACTCAGAGATCCATGTAGAGCTTGGTGATGATGCCAAGCATGTAGTGAGGGGTCAGGGGATAGTTTGGTTCTGAGTCAGGAGGATCCTTTGATGCTCAGGAGGTACTTTATGTACCTGGTCTGAAGAAGAACCTTTTTTCCATCTTGGTCACGGAGGACAAGGTATGTGTTCATTTGCCTAGAGGGAGCGAGTCGCGACACTGTCGTGAGGATTGGAGTCAAGGAAGTGAACTTGTTCAGGCTTTAGGGCAAGCCTGTTCAGGCATTGGTGCACAACAATGAGAGCTTGTGCAAGTTGTGGCATAGGAGGATGGGACATCTACATCATAGAGCACTACCCATATTGAGGGAGATGGTCACCGGGCTTTCAGACTTCAGTCTGGAGCAACAGGGGGTGTGCAGACGTTGTGTTCTTGGCAAAAATGTCAAGACTTCATTTCCTAGTAGCGAGATTTTGGCTTTGATACATTTTGATGTTTGCAGGCCTATGTTAGTTGCTTCAGTGAAGTGTGCATCTTATTATGAAACCTTCATTGATGATTTCTCCAAGAAGACCTGGATCTACTTCATGAGAACCAAGGATGAGGTTTTCAGTCGGTTCAAAGAGTTCAAAGCTAAGGTGGAAAACTTGATAGGGAAGAAGATCAAGGTGTCGAGGACAGATAACGGTGCTGGGTATACCTCCAATGAGTTCAGAGATTTCTGCAAGGAGGCAGAGATCAAGAGGGAGAAGAGAGTGGCCTACAACCCACAACAAAATGGAGTTGGAGAGAGGAAGAACTAGTCTATTGTCAGTGCAGTGAAGGCCATGATCTATGATCAGAGTTTGCCCATGTTTCTATGGGCTGATGCATGCAACACAACTGTGTACTTACAGAATAGGAGCCCTCATAGGATACTGGAAGACAAGATCCCGGAGGAATATTTCACACGTGTGAGACCTGAGATAGGACATTTCAAGATTTTTGGTTGTCTAGTCTACATCCACATTCCTGTGGAGAAGAGGACAAAGTTGGAGACCTCAGGTTAGAAGGACATCCTAGTAGTATACAACGAGGATTCGAAGGATTATAGAGTCTTTTTGCCAGATCAATGAAAGACAATGGTGAGCCGAGATGTCAAGTTCGAAGAGATCTTGGCATCAAGGAATTCTCATGACATTCCTATAGTTGCAAAGGATACACAACAGGTGGATGCTAAGGATGAATAGAGTGGAGAGACTTCCAATGCAGAGGGCCAACCTTCAGGGGAGGGGCAACAGTTGGCTCCCTCCAAGTGAGCTAGGAGGCCCATGTGGTTTGAGCAGACTTTGAAAGATGCTCAGGAGCATGATGAGGCTCCCAACACCACATTCAGGGAGAGTAGACTTCTGTGGAAGTTTTCGACTTATATGGCTTTGATGACCAACATCATAGACTCAAAGCCTTCCATCTTTGAGAGAGATCCCAACAGGTTTGGAGAGATGCCATGGTGGAGGAGCACAACTCCATCATGAAGAATGATGTCTAGGAGATTGTATCGAGACCAGCGGGAAAGTTAACGGTGACCTCCAAATAGTTGTACAAGATCAAGCATGCAACAAATGGCAGCGTGGAGAAGTACAAGGTGAGATTCGTGGCTCGAGGATTCTCTCAGAAAGAGGGAGTAGACTACGAGGAGACTTTTGCTCCTGTAGCCAGATACTCCTCTGTCCGAGCAATGATTTCTATTCCTTCAGAGATGGGATGGAGGATCCACCAGATGGATGTGAAGAAAACCTTCCTCAACGCAGTCATTGAGGAAGAGGTCTACATTGAGCAACCATAGGGGTTTGAGGTTCATGATAGAGAGTCATAGGTATGCAGGCTTAAGAAAGCCTTGTATGGACTCAAACAGGCGCTAAGGGCTTGTTACTCCAGGATCGAAAACTATCTACAGAGCATGGGCTTCACCAAGAGTGAGGCAGATCCCAACCTATATTTCTTACTTGTTGGATTTGAGCCCCTCATCTTGGTGCTCTATGTGGATGATCTTATTATGATAAGGGAAGAGAAGCTAATTGCAGGATGCAAGTCAGACTTGGTGTCATAGTTTGAGATGAAGGACATTGGGTTGATGCACTACTTTCTGGGACTAGAGGTATGGCAGAGGTCGGGTGAGATCTTCCTTGGACAAGGGAAGTACACCTTAGAGATCCTAAAGAGATTTAGGATGGAGGACATCAGACCTATGGCCACTCCAATGGTGACCAACCTGAAGAAGGTGGATTCTTCAGATCCATTGTTGGTAGATTCCAAGCAGTACAAGCAATTGATTGGCTCATTGATGTATTTGGTCAACACTTGACCAAACATTTGATTTGTTGTTAACACCTTGAGTTAGTACATGGTGGAACCGAGGCATATTCATTGGATAACAACAAAGCATTTGCTTTGATATTTGCAGGGCACAATTGGATATGGCTTGAGGTACCTTGACGAAGATGGGGTGAAGCTGCAGGGCTACTCAGATTTAGATGGTCAGGAAGTGATATAGATCGGAAGAGCACCTCAGGGTGTTGTTTAAGCTTGGGGTCAACAGTGATTTCCCCGTTGAGTAGGAAACATGCCTCAATAACACTCAGTTCAACAAAAGCTGAGTACATGACAACGAGCTTAGCTAGTTGCGAAGCCTTTGCCTTCGGAAGCTACTCATAGGACTATTTGATTAGGAGCTAGAGCCAATAGTGATTCACTTTGACAACCAGAGATGCATAAAACTCTCAAAGAATCCAATGTTTCATTACAGGTCGAAGCACATTGAGATCAGATACCACTTCATCAGAGACAGGTTTGTGAAGGAAGTAGTCAAGCTCCAATACATTCCGACAAATGAGCAGTTAGTAGACATACTCACCAAACCTTTGGTGAAAGGGAAGTTTGTTTTCTTTCGAGACAAGCTTGGAGTGGTGGAGAATACCTTCCTCGCTAAGAGGGAGTGTTGATGACTGTAGCTCAGACAGGTATTTCCACAAGGAGTGTCTAACTTGTGGATATCATCATTTAATGACTCCTATGCTTTTTGGGAGTTCACTTTATTAATTAATTAATAAACTGAATGTCTTTTTATAAAGTGAGTTTAATTTAATAAAGTGCCTAAGTTTTGGCACTAGTGACTTAAATTAAATGTGAGCCATTGATCTAATGGGACAATGAGATTTAATCTCCCTCGTTGAGATTAGGGATTTGGCCCAATTCAATATTATAAAAAGACAACAAAGGGAAGAGTCAAGACACATTGATTATTGACAACGAGTGAGTAATTAGGTGAGGAGAGAACAGGGCAGCAATAGTTGCACAAAAATCGAGGTAGCACGCACGAGGCCGCACAACAGATCTGTATAGCCGTACATATCCGTACCGTAGTCAAGCATCAACAGATCGGCTACACGTGTGAGCTGTAGAGATTTATTACAACAACAGTTCGACTATATAGCAAATCCGTATAGGTCGTATAGATTCCTATGGACAAAACCTCAACAGATCAACTGCATGCAAATCGAGGTACTGTGATTTATCATGTTTGTAGGGTGTTTGTGGTTTTCTCTCTTAGAGCCATTTTCTTGAGTACGAGAGCTCTTGTAAGTTCCGAAGTTATTTTGAATGAAAAACTAATCTTGAAGAGCAAAAAATTAATTGTCCATGTGTGATTTTGCTTTTCTAGTTTTCCACTGCATTAAATGGTTAAATATTTCCAGCAGTATAAATCAGATCTGATCTCATTTATCTAGTTGTTGGTTTTTAAGAAATTAACAATTGTGTGTTGCAGATGTATACTTGCTTCTGAACAAGGATGCTGGACATCTCGGTTCCCATATTCCCCCCATTGTCTGTGTGAAGGATTTTGATCTTTCTCTCGGATTGAGTCTCTGCATGTGCTTTGAAGTCTTTGAGATGCTTGAAAACTTCGGACTTCTGCCTGAGAAAATACACCCAAGTTTATCATGAGAAATCATCAATAAATGTAAACATGCACCTTGCTTTGCTAATGGACGAATGAGGAAAGGGTCCCATTAGATCATTGTGGATGAGCTCCAAAGGAGAGGAGGCCCTCAAGGCCTACCCTTTCTCAAACTTCTCTCATGGATGTTTTCCAATAATGCATCCTATTATCCCCTAGCCTAGGGATAACTAAGGAGATTATGTCTCGAGGCCCACAAGGTCCTAGACATGGAGTACCGAGAGCCATATTGACTTGAGCTTGGCCCTGGAGGGCCCATCCTTCTTCTGCAACGCCTCCATTCTATCAACAACAACAACATCCATCCCATCGACCTGGTTCTGAAGTAGCAGTGGGTCCTGCTCCATGAGGTAATGAGTTTTGGTATCATGGCATGTGTCACTCTGATTCTCAAAACATTTGAATATGTGCATTTAATTCTCTTTTGCTTCATGACGTGTGCTTGGACTTTATCCCTTTTGACTTGTCCATACTTGGGGGGGATGGCAGAATGCCCTAGCAAGTTGGTTCCCCTAGGAGTGAGTTGCCACTGGGTGGGTTTATGAAAGGTCATCGTCCATTCCTACCATACTTATCACTTTTCATCATCTTTCCTCTCATCTTTCCCCTACATTGGTTCGGGCATTGGATTTTCCAAGCTAGTAAAGGGTTGTACCTTGCCTTGTGGAAAGAAGGGGCTAAAGGCCCAGAGGGTAAAAATAGCTGGCAAAAGTTAAAAGCCAAAAGATCAAACCTTGAGACACTTCGCCCAGGGATCCCCGAGAAAGCAATAAAAGGCTTCTCAGCAAGAAAAAGGGGGAATCCATAAAAAGATAAAACTCAAGACCTAGTTGGTGGATAGGAGGTCTCATCACGAGCCAACCTATTAGGTCCATGGGCATGTAGCGATATGACACTACTATTCATCTGGTCACCACGCCAGGGTAGTGGCTCTTGGTGGCATAGCCAAGAGAAAGGGGGTCTCATCACGAGCCAGCGTTGGATAATGAGTTTGTCCCTCACCTTTATGAATTGCTCAACATAGAAGGCCATCTTCAAATGTAACCCGCCCTGGAGGTTTGTCCAAGTGACCTGCACAAAGTGCTTGTAAATGTCCTTCTGGATGATCTTATTCAATTCCTGTCTAGTAGGTAAGAGTTGGCGGGGTGCATCCATGGAGTATCTAAATGGAGGATGTCGATCCATCGAAATACCAGTGGACTCCAAAAGGTCTGAGACCCTTGCAAACCAACATCTAGTACAACCATGAGGACTAGATAAGGCAATGGACTCCGATGAGCGATAGGCCAGGTATGGGTATCGGCCTTAACCCTTTGCTAAGTCGATGCAACTTTGAATTCGGTGCAGAAGTGAATCAAGGAGGAAAACAGTCTCAAGTTGGAAGGGTCAGGGACCAAACTCTACAAGAATGATGTCACATGACACGAGGACATGGAAATATGAGTGTCTGACACAAGACATGACCACCCTAGAAACATGACACAGAGGACACGTGTTTTATATATATATATATATATATATGTGTGTGTGTGTGTATATATATATATATTAAAAAATCACCCCTTTGCAGCAAGAGCCACATTCTCCTCATCATTACCATTGGATGAACTCCACTGCACATATCCTCTTTGAGTTTCTTCCTGTATGAAATCATCCCAAAGATGATCTCACTTGGGCAGATTTCCTCTTGCACCAATGCCCTCAACAAAGACAACCCATTTCTTGGTCACACCATTCAAAGGAGTCCTAACAAGTTCATTGTCAGCTATCAACTCCCCAACAACTCCGAGCTCATCTCTAACCTGAGTTATCTTGGTAAGATATGTGGAAACATTTTCAGTTTTGGTCATTTTTATACCCTTCAGTTTTTCCCTCAATACCATTTTCCGGTTTTCATTGGAACTTTGGTATAGTTGGTTAAGGACTCCCACATCTCATAGGCATTGGCTTTACCTGTCACATGTGTAATCACATGGTCCTTAATGGCATCAAGGATGATTCTTTTAGCCTTGATATTCTTCTTGGTGTAAGCAGCCAAAAGAATAGCATCTGTAGGCACCGTCACAGGATTCGTTTGTGTGCTGTTCACATTGTCCCATAACTCACACTCCTGCAGAAGCAACACCTTCCTCTCCTTCCATGGGCTGAAATTAACAGCCCCATCCAATCTGTCCTCAACCCTCAAACCAGTGGCCATTGACCTTCACAACTGAAATACAAGTCCAAATCTTTGCTTGGTGAAGTATCTCTCTCCCTCAACAAAATCTCTGCTTCTGTTTGCTGATATATTCCCCTTCTCAGTTCATTTGCAGCTCTGATACCATATAGAATTTTCTCAGACCCCAACCCGGTTTCAAGTCACAACAATTTTCACTGTTTAATGCCCAACCAACATTTAATTCACTGCTGTAAATGATATTAGCACAAACAGAAAATTGTAACAGGGAACACAAGAGTCTCTTAACAGCAATTAGAACTGGAAATAAATGCTCAAACTCAGAAATTGAAACAGAGAATTTGGCCAAATAGACCCTGGAAAAACCTGCAAGGGGAAAACTAGTGAGAGAGGGGCTTTTTTTATTATTTCAGAGCTCAGAGAATAAATTCTGTTACAACAATCTTCTTCTGCAATAAATGTACAAACTTATCTCGAAAACCGAGCCAGGCAACCTCCTTGATTTCTGTGCCAAACTCCTGGGAATCCGTGTCCAGATTTCCTGTATGAACTGTACGGTCCAGCTTATCGATTTTTGTGCCTGTTTGCTGTACAGTCTGTCTAGGAAATTGTGCCAAACTGTAGCCTCAATTTTTGTGTAAATTCTGCTGTATGGCAGCCTTGAAATGTGTGCCAAACTCCTCAGAATTTGTGCTATACGATCTCCTCGATTTCTGTGCCAACAATCAGCTGTACGGCCTCTTAGAAATCCATGCCATACGATCTCATTAATTTCTGAACTTTTGCCTTGATTTGCATGCTAGCACTTTGCCTTGGAATTCGTGCCCTAGCTGCAAAATCGCCTCTCTTTTCCCTGCTCTGCTCCTCAACTCTCTCTCCTCATTCAATGCATATGAATGACTCTCTTGGGCACCTCATTCCCTAGGTTTAGCTTCTTGGAGGGAAAATGAAAAGTCACATCATCCAATGGCTTAGATTAGATCTTGGGCCATCAAGATCAATGGTGGTGATTAAAAATCTCTTGAGTCACCCTTTTCATGAAATATTCTCAAAGTCACTTTTAACTTTATATTCTTATAAAGTTAATGTGCTAAGGACTACATTGGATACTTTCCCACATACTAGGCGCCTAGGTAATGTGAGAAACACCTGTCCAAGGTACACTTTTTAACAAGTACTAGTTCTCCTCCATGACAGAATCATCAAAATCAACATCACTGCCACTGCTCTCTCCTCCATCCTCCTCCTCTACATCCAATCCAATCTTTACATCTATTGGTGTGAAGGATGATCCTTCAAGAGGATCACCATCATTAGAAGTGACCAACTCGAGCACTGGTTCATTAGGATTCAAGTTGGCTAATGCCAACTCAACACTGTTGTCCAAACCCATATCATCAAGAAACACATCCCACATCTTTGTCTTTCCCTTCAACTTCTCCCCCATTTGCCTGTAAATAAGACGGAGGTTGGTGTGCACATACACCATTGTCTCTGCCCTAGATTGCTCAAGCCTGCTTTTCTTAAAAATATACAAATTCCCTTGTGTACTCCAATTCCTCTCGCAACAAGAGGATGAAGTAACCTGAGAGAGGAGCCTCATGGCTAAATGTTGTAGAATAGGGCATGTTGCCCCATGAGTTGCCCACCAAGCATAGGGCTTCTTAACCCCACCGTCTTTGAGCACATCATAGCCTCCAAATCTCCCATTTCCAGTGGAAAACTCTACAAAGCCCTCCTCCACCTCATCAAGGGATCTTTCTAAATGCATCCTTCCTCCCCTGTGAAATCTCTCCATCCACGTGAGGATGGAATTTGCATGAAGGCTCACCACTGAGCCAATCATTACTATAGTATTTGGGATTTCGATGAGTGAGCCAAGCAATGCAAAAGTGTGCAATTCTTATCCCACTTGTTGATAAGAATATCTTGTATGGTGGTGAATAAGGGTTCCGTTGATGTCTCATACTCTGGGCATTCATTTTGTAAAATAACGGTCTTCACAGACTCAATCATGGAATCCCGTCCCTAATAAACATCTCCTAGGATGGGCTGCTCCGTGTCTACAAATTGTAAGAAAGAGATGATAGGGTCCATGATCTTAATGGTAAGATTTACCCTATCCCACCTACCATCATCTAACATTGTATCCTTGACCCTTTTTGAAGAAGTTTGATCTATCTTTCTCCAAAAAGACTAAAACTCTAAAATAACCATGGCCCCAAGAGTAGTCTTGACCTCCCTCAACCTCTTAAGCATGATGAATGAGGAGGCAAACTGAGTATTTGCAATCTTCAACAAATATAGACGTGTGTACTCTTTATAGACTATGAGGGAAAAATTGCGGATATGGCGTGCATCCTCAGAGGGCAAAATTGCAGGTATGGCGTGCATTCTTAATAAGACTTGCCATTCATGTCACATCTGAAGCAATAGATTTAAGTGCTAAATTCAAAGAATGAACAATGCAAGGTGTCCAAAATATCTGTGGATATTTAGCTTCCACAATTATGCCAACAACCTTCAAAACAAGTGCTTTATCTGTAATAATTTGCATGCAAGAATCAACACCTACATCTTCAATAAATTTGATGAACAACTCACCCATATATTGTGCATCCTTGTATTTTCCAAGAGCATCCACTGCTTCTAAGAAGACTAGTCCATTCAGAGAAGCCACCATGAAATTGATGAGTGGACAGCGTGCTGCATCCATCCATCCATCATAAACAATACTAACACCGGATGAGGGCCATGATGATTTAATAGGCTCTAGGGTTTTATCCACCTCCTTCTTTTCCTTAACCAACAATGTGGTTCTAAGCTTCTCTAAACTAGGAGGCACATACCCAGCTGGAGCCCATTCAACGAGAGCTCGACACCTCAATAAACAAAGGAGACCATGCAACATTAAATGAAATGAAGTTGAGATAGAAAAAAAACCGAATGGTAAGATCAACCTCATCTTGCCTCTCTTGTTGAAATATCTTGTCCATTGGACCACCACTTGTAGCTGGCCTCTTTCTTGCTGGCTGAATTTCAGTCCCACTTCCAGATCCTCTAGATGACTTTCTCAAGAATGGAAGAGGATCCTCATTTTTGTTTTTCCTACTTGCCATTGCCACCTTCACAAAGCCAACATTATCGTCTCTTACCATTTCTTTTCGTTTGGATGCACTCACTGATTTACATGCTCCAAGTCCACAGTCAGAGCCTGACAAACGGCCCTACTTGGTAGTAGGTGCTCTTATACTGAATATTGCAGAAACTATATGTCCAAAGAACATTCCCTCCTCCACTTAACTTGGTCCCAGGCCCTTAATATCTTGTAACATACTTCCACAGTGGATATTTCTTCTCTTGAGCCTGCTGTCTTGCTACAGCAGTGTTTTTTTCAATGTTGGAAGCTGCACTTGCAGCAGATGGAACACTGGCAGAGAGAGATGAAGTTGAAGGAGGGCGGGCAACAACAACAGTGGCATTCCTCCCTTTCCTTCAACCTTTACCAGCTGTCCTTGCTGATTGAGCCATGATTTCTGTGGAATGAGCGAAAAAAACACTGCTGTTGGAAAAAACAAAAAATCTGTTTGGCAAATCCACCTAGAAAGCACTTGGAATCCCTCAAAATCTCTAATTTACCTTTCAGTGGAACAGAAACATACCCAGAGCTCCAACTTGCAGAAGAAAATGAGCAAATGAGAGGCAAATCGCCTTTTAGAGACCCACGGGTCTTCTTTTTGTGCCACACGTGTTGGACACGTCATGACACAGCTAGGGCACGTGTCGGACTCGTGGGATATGGACATGGAGGCCCTGGGGGCTGTGTCGTGTTACTTAGGAAGTAACTTCATGGATAAAGAAAGGATAGCCAAGAAAGTACCTACTTAGCTTTTATGAACTGGGCAGAAAATGTCAATGGAAACCTAAGTAGTTTTAACAAATGGAAATAGCTGGGTGATCATCGAAATGAAAAATAAGCATTTTTCTTTTGTAAGAAAAATGAAAGGAAACATAGTACTTTATGAAGGAAATGTACAAAGAATTTTTCAAGATTGTAAATGAAGCATGGCAGATCATAGAATCAAAGTACACAATCCTGAGGTTTCTCCCTTGGTGATTTTGGGGGAAGTCTGTTACCTGACACAAGAATGGAAGGACTGGAAGAGGACTGTGAAGATTTCATCTTTGTCAAAAAGCAGCAGGGAGGGACCATAATTTAACTACTTGTGTTGAAGATTTGCTGAAAAGGATTCTGGAAATTGATAATATCCTTGGGGAGTTCAGATCCAAGATTTCTAGGAACAAGTTCAAGTAGTTTCTTCAGTAGATTTTGAAGGAGAGAAGCAAGCTTTTTAAGGATCAAAACTCTTTGGAGAAAGAATAAGTCTGTTGAAGAGCCAATCTGCTAAAATATGATTGAATACTCGTACACATGTTGCTGATTTTTTTTTATCATGATCTGGCATTTATTAGGATAATATATAGCATTGTTAGAGGGTTGTCTGGATTGTCCCTTGAGTGCTTAAAATGTGGACAAACTTTTATTATATAATATATATAGCACATGTTTTTCTGAACGATGTGCTCTTTTTGAACTAGTTCACATTTTTCTCACTGTTCAACTTATTGGGAATTACTACTGGTGAGGTGCAGATCAGGGTTTGTGCTTTTCCCCTTAGCCGTTTGGGATTGCAAGGCATTGGAATCAGCCCAGATTGCTATCCTGAGAATAGAGCATCAGCGAGGCAGGTATGGTAGATTCTACCAATTGCTTGAAATAGTTGTTTTAGAGAATCCAATAAAAAAAGAAGTTCGTAGTTTTCAAAAATAACATTTTTATGGGTTTGAAATGAAGCACTGAAACTACTAGATTGTTGCAGCTTTTTAACTGGGCATTGGAACCAGCTGATGATGATATTCTGGATGAACTTTTTGATCTGGGATACCGTGACGCAAATATTTGGACTAAGCAAAATCCTGTTGAAAATATAGTGAAACCTAATATGGTGGTTGAAGTTCTTTAACATAACAGCTTTTTGGATCCAGGATTGATGTCAAGCATCAGTACATGAATATGAAGTTAATGATTACCTCCAATGTGCTTTTGACGTCTCTCATGTTTCCAAGAGGTTGCTTCTAATGCCTTTGCTTATTTCATTCAAGGCCTCCAACAATACAACTTGCAGCATTGTACCTTTGGATATCAAGTTGGAGCAGGCAAAAAAATAAGAGATATAAAATCAGGTGATGTTTGGAAAGCCAAAAGAGTAAGATTCCATCAAGGTGTAAAACCTGGAATTAAAACAAATGATTTTCTAGTAGGATTTATGCATTTTGACCGAGAGTCGTACACGACACAACTAAATTAGCCATTACAATGCCGTGTTCTTTGTACAGATGCTTGATAAGTGTAGAGAACTAGCGCTGTCAATATGTATAATATTCAAGATAAGGAAATTATTGTACAATGTACAGGCACGAGAGTGTCTGGGGGCTTGTATTTCAAGAATGCACTGATCTTGGTTTCAATTATTCAAAGAGCTAGGTCAAACTGAGGTGGTTTAACTAATTGAAACTGAAAGCTTCCTCATGTCAACACTCACTCTTATTAAGCATTATTTACAAATTTCATTTAATTTTTTTTAGAACCTCATATTGGTGTGAATTTCATTTTTCAGTTGAATAAGTTGGGGGGAAGAGCTTTCATGCTCGCTTAGCAGGTGGTAACCTTCAATCTTTTTTTTCATTATTTCTAGATGGTAACCTTCAGAGAGCTTTTCATTCTATGTATCATAAATTTGAATGTAAAGCAAAGAGCTTTGTATTAAGCTGGTTGGAACCAAATAACAATTTCATTTCCGAGTCTGCTTCAACATTGCGGAGTAATGATGAGAAATAAGCTCTCCCATTGTATGTAAATGAAGTTTGACAGCATTGCAAATATATATCTTGATTCTTAATCTATCATGATATCCTTTATCCAGTGGAAGTTGAACCTACATTTCCATAAAAATGATTGTACTTCTATTGATCGTGACTCATTCAGACACCTCAATGAATTAATGACAAGAATGAACTAATATAACAGTAGACAAAGAGCCCTAACAATTAAAAAACCGACAGAGCATAGATGTTGAAAATTTATCTCAGGTAATAACGATCATGATTGCAACCAATCTCATTGTAGCTGCAACAAATAGTCATAGTAAGTCAGCTATCGTTCATAAAGATCTGGTTAGCTTTGCTTTTGTCAGCACACAAACATTACAATTTACTTTATTCTTCAAGTGTTTGGTGTCTTTAATGAATCCCGGTTTTACGTCTAATTCACATAAGTCGACTATCTTTCATAAATATAGGGTTAGATTGCTTTTGTCAGCACACAAACCTTACAATTTCTTTTTGTTTTTAATGAATCCCAGTTTTACTTCTATTTCACATAAAAGTTTGATGTGTCTAAGCATAGTTCTTATGCCAAAATCCACTTATACGTGCCAATGGTATTAATTTGGACTGTAGCAGTCAGAGATTTCCATTTTTAAGGCAGGTTCATTGAATACTAATCTATATTTTGCTCAATCTAAATACCAATGGAATTAATCTCAAGTTCTATATTGCATTGTTTAGACTTCGACAAGTAATTTTTATGGCTGGTCATAAAGGTCAAGTGTAAGAAGTCATTTGCCTGCTTATATAACTAACTTGGAAATTTCTCATAACAATTTTTTATGATTAAATCTTACAGTGAACTTAGTATTACAAAATGCATTTTTAGTCTTGAAGTTGTAAGTGATGATTGATTAAATCAAGTCATCAAGCTAATTGAAAGCGGTTGTAATGGAATTGATCTTTTTAGGTTGTTTAAGTTGCTTTAGTATTTTTGTAGAAAATCCAAGTTGCTACGGCTGTTGCTTGGAGCTGTCTAATTTTGTAGCAAACTCACCTTTAGTGGCTGGAATCCAATGATACAAGGCTGTTGCTTGGAGCTGTCTAATTTTGTTGCTTGGAGCTGTCTAATTTTGTAGCAAACTCACCTTTAGTGGCTGGAATCCAAAGATAGAAGAGTTCTTATCGATCTAAAACTTTTGATGGTCTAGGTCTATTCAAAATTCAGCAAAACCTCTATAGGCATTTTTCCACCATGCACAGGTCTTGGATCATAGTAGAAATTTGCTCATGCCTGAATTTTCCATTTGATTCTTATAGAATTTGTTGCGGAAAAAAAGGTCCATTTGCTACAAGATTAACTTACTCTTTTTTGTACAAAAGCCATGTAGATCTGCACACAGGATTTCCCTCTCTCTATATGGTTTTTCATTTAATGTTTTGTGTAATGATTATTTGAAATTAACTACACCTATATTTGCATATCTTATTCCCTTAGCCAATTGGCCCTTGGTGTTGTTTTGCATCTCCCTCATGTTGAATTTTGAAAATAATGAATATTGCAGCTTGAAGTTCCTCAAGGGTTTTCTATAAGCTTATCATAACATAAAATACAATTAGAAAATGCCAACACTGGATTGGTGAAATCGATAGCTTAAGATAGTTAATATAGTCACACCAAGTTCAAGTGAAATGTTTGAATTTTGAAAATAATGAATATTGCAGCTTGAAGTTCCTCAAGGGTTTTCTATAAGCTTATCTTAACATAAAATACAATTAGAAAATGCCAACACTGGATTGGTGAAATCAATAGCTTAAGATAGTTAATATAGTCACACCAAGTTCAAGTGAAATGTTTGTGCTTGTGGATGTGTCAGCCCATACAACAATGAAGGTTGGATGTGAATTTTAGGACTTTGACAATATATATACCTCCACTTGGAGCTTCTAAGTTGAAGGGCATGATCACTTAAAACTAGTTTTAAAAGATAAACAAATGAATAAACACAATTATATAAATTGTCTTCAAATAAAAATAGCTTTCAAAGGAATTATAATGCACATCATGAGCCTTTTTAAGAATTACATCACGGGCTCTTATTTTCTTCTTCATTGCATTTTAGTGCGAATTACGTGTTTGATCTACCTTTTCTTTTCTATATATGCCTACCTTTTTTTAAGTATATGTATAACATCAACAATCAATCTTTGTGACCTAATTTTAAACAATGTACATGGTTTTTCTTCTTGGTTTTGTTTTCATTAACGTTTTTTGAAAAATCCATGTAATGGTTTCAATTGCTTCTACATATTGATATGCCACTCCATCTCTAGTATATCATTCTCTTGTCCTACATCATCCCTTTAATGCTTGGAATTTTCTTTTCCAATTTGCCATGAGAGGAAAAGTGAACCCTTATGTTATCTCTTCTATTGGAAAACAATTCCAAACACATCACTTGAAACTAAAATTCTTAATAAATTTTATAAACATGCACATAAAATTGAGAGTTCGAGAGATAGTGTATGTATTAACGTGACAAGTGCATGTATTAAGGTGACAACTATGTGTGATAAAAGAAAAGTGAAACTCATAAGTAAATATCTAAAAACAATTAATTTAGGGATAGATTATTTGATAAAAGAAAAGTGGGACTCATAAGTAAATATCTAAAAACAGTTAATTTAGGAATAGATTATTTATTGGATGATCTTGAAAAAAAATAAATTTACAAATTAAAAAGAATTAGATCAAATTTCAGTTCTTTTAAGAAATAAATACCAACAAAATAATCTTAGGATAAATGGAGTTAAATACATTGGTAGGATCATACCCTAGTTTCAAATTGGGTGAATAAAATGGAATACCTAAGGTCAACAAAGAGGAATAAATACCAACAAAACTGATATTTGGATACACTGACCTAAATATGATGGTATGATCATACCTAGGTTGCACATTGGGTGAGTAAAATGGTATGCCTAAGGTCAACAAAGAGGAATAAGTACCAACAAAACTAATATTAAGATGAACTTACATAATACAATGGTATGATCATAGCTAGGTTTTGATTTGGGTCAATAAAATGGAGTGCCTAAAGTCAATCAATGTGGTTTAGATGAAAATAAAATTAATGTAGTTTCCTTGCAACTAGAGCACCTAAAATCAACCTTTATTTCTAAAGAAAATGCAAACGGTGCATTTCAATTTGTTATTCCCTATAAACTGCACATTGAAATAGCTTGCACTAGAGTGAAGGGAAATGGAAGATAGGGGGGAGCAATACGTTGATAATAAACTAATGAATGAATTGTATAATCATAGTAGATTTGTTGATAACATACAATTTCAATGATATTTTAATTGATTATGCAATTATGCAAAATTTCGAATTTCCAAGGAAAACCAATTTGACATACACCATTTATATTTTTTTTACACAGTGAATCATGCTTATTGCTTCAATCATATTCTCCATACTTCTAGACACTCCTCTTTAAGAAATAAAGATTCACAAAGTAACGCACTTGAAATGTTGGATGTAATGTAACCATCCTTTGTTATTTCTAAATCAAAGTATCTCAAGTAGTTTGGAAACCAACATATGTTGCTATGAAGAAATTTATCTATATACACAAAAATGCTTCCTCATCAAAAAACCAACAATGGTTTTCATCGAATGACAAGTTTTAAAAATAGAACAATACTTATTGTTGAATGCCGATCTCTGAACCAATTTCCTTAGGAACTATTCACTTCATAACCATAGATGCGTTAACTAATGTATATAACATTTACTTATTCTCTTTAGTGAGCCATTTTATTATTTTAATTATAAAGTGTGATTTTGTTTTATTTGTAGGTAGTCGATGTGTTATCCCCATTTTGTAGGATAACTAAGGAGATCATGTCTCAAGGCCCCCATGTTGCAGATATGGAGTGTCGAGAGACTTCATGACCAACATTGTCCACCTGCACAGATTGAAACCCTTTTCACCACCACAGAAGTCAGGATTTTCAGGATGGCATCCGCCACACCAACTGGCTTCCGAAAGACACTAGGCTTTGCTCCATGAGGTACAAGTCAGGTATTATGGTGAGTGTCATTTCAATATTCGAGGCATTTGAGTATGTTGTATCTTAGACTGCTTTAGATTTCATGACATATACTTGGACATTATGCCTTTTGTCTTGTTTCACCTTGGTGGTTGACATTGTGCCCTAGTAAGTGATCTTCCTCGGGAATGGGTTTTCTACTAGGAACTCCCTTGAAGAGCCATCGTACCGTTTCCAGCCATACTTACCACTTTTCATCCCTTAAACCCCCATTTCCTTGTCTCTTGAGATTTTAGGGTGTATTGACCCAATAAGGGGTTGTCCGTCATTCTATGGGAAGAAGGGTCTGAAAGGCCCATAGGGATTGGTGTTGGGTAAAATATAAAATCCTGTTTATAAACCTTCAAGATGCTTCGCCCAGGAATCCCCCAAGAAAGCAATGAAACACTTCTCTATAAGAAAATGGAGACCCACAAGAATAAAAGATAGAATGCTTAGGGGATTAGTTGGAGGATAGGAGGTCTCATCACGAGCCAACTTATCATGATCATGGGTACTTAGCGGTATGCCATTACCATCATCTGGCCACCAAGCTAGGGTAGTGGCCCTTAGTTGCACAATTGAGATAAAGGGGGTCTCATCACGAGCCAACCTTCTCATTTTCACAAGGTATTTGTGAGTGACACTATCATTATCTGGACACTACACCAGGACAGTGGCCTTCAACTCATCCTTAAAACATAAAAGAAAAAAAAGAATGAAAAAATGATAGGCTTGGAAAGATTGCATTGCAAACGAAGGTGCCACACACCCTCTACAAAGACACCCATGAATGAGACACTACAACCCCTTGTATATCATGAACCCCATGCCCAATGAGTCTTGATCCTTAAACACTTCATCCACTTTACATGGCTTAGAGAGGGATCACTTGGGAAACACTCCTTGACCTAGGCAAGATCTACCCAATAGGACACCTCGTCAACCCTCCCATATCCAAGCTTGACAAATCACATAATGCCTTTGAGCACTTACTTGTTTGTCAAGGTAATATTTGATGCACATGCTTAGGTGGCTCATTTATTGATTTGATTTACTCATCTTAATATTTTGACTTGAGATTCTTGGAGGGTGTGCTTATTTGTCTTTGTAGGACCTAGTTGGTGGACAATTTTGGAGGAACAAGCCTAGCTTGGGCTTCCATGGGGCTTGAAGCCCATAGGTTGGATGCCAAGGGCCCGCATGCCGGATGATAGAGACATACCTTCAGAGGCCTAGAAGACATTGTGGACGACATGACCTAGCTCTTGCATGCCAAACATTTTTCCTAGGAGAGGCAAAACACCACCTTTGGAGGCTTGACGCCATGCTTGAAGGGCTTGAGGTGGTGATGAGTACACATGGCATGTTTTCAAGGAAGGAACCCTTGGATCATGAAGTAGAAGGTTGGATTGGAGACACATGGCCTTTGGAGGCCCAACCCTATTATCTCCAACTCAACGTTTGACCTAAAAGTGCCAAAACCTCCCTCCTTAAGGAGTAATGTCACTCTTAGGGTTTTCATTTGTGCAAAAAAATAAAAATTAGAATGAATTGTTTAATATTATTTGTGTAAAGGGGCAAGATTAGGGTTGTTGACCCCTAGTCTTGTGGTTTATCCTAAAGTTATGTGGAAAAACTATTTTAGTGACATTTTGTATAAATGGAGATCATAAGATCTCATTTTGAATCATAACTCTCCCATTGTGAGAAGGATTGGACTGGAATTTTCACTATATTTGGCTAGTTTCTCTCTTGTGCTCTTGTGTATGGCCACTTTCTTGGTTATTGGTTGGTGGAAGTGATGTGCACTAGCCTTGGAAGGCTATTTTTGTGTTATAGTGGTGGTTTATCTTAGCATTTTCCTTGAATTGGTAAGGATTTTTATTTTTATTATCATTTGTGTTCAAGACAAGGTTATTTTGCTAAATCTAGGTGGGAAGTATAAGGGCATACACCCCCACCTTAGTCTCCACCATTTTATGCTCACATTTTATTGGTTTAACAAGGGTTTTCTAAGAGAAGTATAAGTGCATACACACTCTTAGCCTAAACCCTAGTTAGGGATACTTGCCTTAGGGAGTAAGATGATTTACACCCCGAAGGAGGTAGTACCTCTAGCTCTTTTTTTGCTTGACTCCATTAACCCAATCATTAAACCACTAGTCATTACTTGTTGCATTGGATAAATAAATTGATGCCTTGGTAAATGTGAAATTTTCAAGTTTTGAAGTTGTCTTGTTGAGAAGTTTTTCCTTGAGCCTTTGGCTCTCTTGCCTCATTGAGGCGTCCCCTTTCAACCATTAATTCTTGATGCTGTTACAACTAACTTCTACAACTATAACACTGCAAAAAAAACTAACCCTAGAACTGACCCCCAATTTTTCCCTAACTCTCTACTAACCCTAGCGCACTTGTTGGGCTAGTTAGAAGTGGTTTCCAATGGTTGATTTTTCAGATATTAATCTTGGTTTTATACAACCATAAGGATTATACATATTACTGCAACAAGATTTTGTTTCAGCCTTGCTTTTTGTGCTAGAGTATTGCTTAATCATTGTTGAGTTGAGCTAGCTTCCCTCTTGTTTATTTTATCATATTCCTAACACTTATATTGCAGCCTTTGATATCTTTTATGAGCTGATATATATCATTTAATTTTGCTGCAATTAGGGAAAACAAGATTAACTTATTTGTCCTGTTGGATCACTGAGATGGGGGGTGAATCAGTAATAGAGCAATTTAATCCCTTTTTAACCATATAATCCAAGTGTTATATCAATGAAGTATTATCATCCAATAACTGCAGAGTAAATAAGAAATGAACAAATGAACAACCATACACATACACAGTACACCAGTGTTTTACGTGGAAACCCAAATCGGGAGAAAACCACAGAACGCTTTTTCTTATATGTCTTGAAGAATTACATTCAT
>SNQJ01S0054169.1:107874-128402 GCA_010110895.2 Picea sitchensis | reverse complement strand
TTTTTGCTCAAAAATAATTAATTAATTAAATAATTAAACCTCCAAACTTAGGGAAATTTAATTAAAAATTAATTAATTAAAAAAAACTAATCTAGACTCAAGGGAATTCCGCGAAACTTTCTAAGATGTCTTGCATGGTCATTCACATCATTTCCTAACAATAGTTACCAAGAGATAAGCCCATTAGAACGCCGTTCACCACTTTGAAGGAATTATTGCAAGTGTGAGGGAAAAACTCAAGGGAAATCAATAAGGATGAAAAACCCAATTGATAACCTGAGGATAAAAAATCCTCGGTGAAAGGGACTCTCCCAATGAACCGATCCCAAGGTAACTGACCTAACTATGACCAATGCAGACCTATTACATTATTGACCCATGGAGGGGTGTGGAAATTCCAGTTACAAAAAGAAGTGCTAGGGCCAAAAATGCCCTGTAGAACCAAATAGTCTTCGTCAAATGAGCATCTGATGATGCATCTCTTCATGACACATGGAGTTGACCCCCTAGTTGGAGAGGCAGTCAACAGGTTCATAAGAAAAATTTACTAACACAAATTAAAACGTTGAAGCATGATAAGAAGACTTTACAAGAAAAACTAGATCGCAAAACATCATTAGTTGATAAGGAAACGATGACAGACCCAATCAACCTTACAATTTAAAACGATGCAAATCTAGTTGATGTAAAGAAGTTTTCAAATGTCGAGGTACAAACAAGCCATAGATATGAAGAAGACTCAAATCCAAAAGTTAATCAAGAAAAAGATGCAAGTATAAGAAGTAAAGATCAAGTTGTGAGGATGCCTTATCGATATCCTAATCACAAAAATCGATACTTCAGCCAATCAATGTATCAACAGAAACAAATAACTGCTATGTCAAAGAATATTACTTCCACTACGAGTGCGGGTCAAACTAGAAGCTATCAGGGGAGTAGAAATGTATCAAGTTCTTTCCAAGAACCCTATAAAAACCCAAATCCGCAGAAGATCGAATTAGGATGGGCAGACTCCTTTACAATTCGACAGTTCTGCTCAGCGCTTAGAAGATCATATCATCTCAGGTCCTCAACGATTACTAACTCAATAATGAAGAAGCATGAGACAATAATTACAAGCTAGAGCAAGAGATAAGTCGTCCATAAAGTATGCTTTGAGGACAACATTTTTAAGGGGAAGGCAATGTTATGAACACAAATGTACATATAAATAGATATTCATAACATAATAATTAATTAATAAATAATAATTATTAATAATGAAAGGACATGTCTCAAAGGACATGACTATTGGTTAAGGGCACCCCTGTGGGTATATAAGTGAGCCCTCATTCTCAATTGTATATCATCTCATCTATTCATATTTTATACATTATTCCTACATGGATTATTATGTTATATTCCAAGTATTTTGGATAATTCTTGTGTGAGCGAACTTTGTTCGTCTCAGATCATCATCTTTGTGCTTAGAGGGCCAACCTGGAGCCACATGAGTTTATTCCAGCACCAGGCCCCACCTTCCATCATTTACATCCTCTTGAAGCTTGGCCATGTCAGAAATAGCCAGTGGTATGCATTTCAAAACTGTCTTGCAAAGTTAAGTTCCCAAAAAATGTGCTTACTATTCTACATTTTCCAACACTGAACACAAAAACCCTTTGTTAGCCCTGTTTTGGTGAGTTATGCCGACTTGCCAAATCTTGGAGGACCAACAGGCTCAGAACCCTGAACTTGAAAGAACATGGGATAATTCAGATAAATTTGATTGTATTCAGCTATCAAGTATATGCATCCCAAATCTTTCATCTCAAGTTCAGCTTATCAGTCACTCTTATTTTCAGCTTGACCTAGTTATACATAGCATGAGTGTTATAACTGTGGATAGATTTATCACCAGGACACATCCAATCCCTCCACACTGGCTCTTCTTTACAAGTCGCTGCTTTAAATCTAGATAGGTTGCTTGTATTTTGTATGTAGAGTTAATTTCCTAGAGATATCCCTCAAGGAAAACCATTCATATTTGTCTGCACCCCACGCATTATGCCACTGGTTTGAACCAGATTTGCATAATTTTTTCCATTTCAATCTGGGGATAGAGTCCAGAGAACCATTAGAAGGTTAATTTCACAAACATGTCCCCAGCAAAGATCCTGGAAAATCTGTCCTAGTTTGGAGATTTATATCAGAAAAACATTTCAGGAGACAAGATTTCAGTTGTCTTTGAGTTGAATACTCTTGATTGTGTCTGGTTCAAGGCTGTTTTGATTTTCTGATTTAGCTTACATATTTGACAGTATATATTTTTGTCTTTCGCTCAAGTAGAGGACAAGCCACTTATGGCATATAGATAATTCATTTGTTTCAGCTAACATATGATTCCTAGGAATATTTTATCTTGCGTTGTTAAGTTTGAATTGACCTGTATGCTCATTCTAGGCACCTTCTGTTGTTTTCATTGATGAGCTGGATGCTGTTGGGAGACAGCGTGGTCTTATTAAAGGTTCTGGAGGACAAGAGCGTGATGCCACTCTCAATCAGGTCTTAAAATCCATGCTTTTACTAAGTGACGATTGCTGTTTGATATGCATCTATTTTACTTGATATTGAGATATTAACATTCTGCCTGGTGTGGTTGTAGCTCCTTACATGCTTGGATGGATTTGAAGGGAAAGGTGAAGTGATCACCATTGCTGCCACCAACAGGCCAGACATTCTGGATTCAGCTCTCGTGCGACCTGGACGGTTTGATAGGAAAATTTATATTCCTAAGCCTGGGATTATTGGTCGAATTGAGATTCTCAAGGCAGGATCTATTTTGCCTTTTGTCTGATTGATTACAGCACATTACAATTTGTTGTCTCATTAAAAGTTTTTTCTATATTGCATAATGAGTATCTGTTTCTCAAAAGTAAAAGCATTCTTTGTCGAACATGTAACTTTGTTTTGCAAAGGTCAGAATTTGTTTTCAAATGAAATTTGAAGTTACATTAAATTCTCAGCGTGATAGAGTAATTTGAAATAGCTCTTGGCAGCATGCTAACTAGATAGGTTTCATAGAGAGCTGATGCAAAGGAGGCTTTCTTTTCTGAACTTAAGTATGACATCTTTCTTCACAACTTCTGCTTGTTTAGAAAGGTGTGCGAGTTGATCACTCAACCTGTTATGCATCTTGAGTATCAATATACCCAGTTTGCTTCGTTCATTCAGTGTCTGAATGTACTTAAAATGTGTCTATCATCTTCAATTTTGTATGGTCCCAATTTTATTTAATCCCCGCGGCCCGTTTTCTAGGAGATGCTTTTGCACTCCCACATTGTACCCATACTTCTTGTAATCTTCAGTCCCATTGACCTACTTTTGTGGTCATTCATTGGACATTAATAAAATTATCTTATCTTATCTTATCAGGTTATGCAGTTTAGAATTGGGTACCTTGCCAATTACAACTGCTTGAGTTTTTTAAGGTCATCTGTTGGCATATTGGTCAAGGACACAATCTACAGTGTGATATTTCTGAGTATATATTATTTGCCAACTATATATTTCATCATTTTTGTTTTGGAACTGTCAAAGAAAAGGAAAATTAATACTTCTGGAGCACTGCTGTGCTCCTCCGCCAAACCAAATCTTCTGTTATCCATTTCTTCACTTAACCTTTTCTCTGTGACTTCTTCCTTTTCATATCAATCCTCTGTTTGAACTGCTACATTCTTGCTGGAAATGCTTTAACACTGGCCGGAACATCTCTTCACAACAGAAATTTTCTCAAATTGATTAAAACTGACCTCTTGTTTCATTGTCATACATATACAGCTAAGTCACCTGATACGATGACACGGGACACAGAGGACACGGAAATACAAGTGTCCGACACGTGACATGGTGACCCCAGAAACAGGACACAAAGGACACGTTTATATATATATATATATATATATATATATCAGTGTATTAAAACTCGGTTGATTCGGACTTGACCGAGTTGACCAAGCCAAGAAACAGGACACAAAGGACACGCTTATATATATATATATATATATATATCACGTGGCATCCAAAACGTTGATTGATGGACTGTTGATTGTGCCAACTCCCAAACCGTCCAATCCCTCGCTCTCTTGCTGACCTCATGGCTGAGTTGGACTGGTTTGGGTTGGTTTGGTCAACCGGGTCGAGTCCGAAGTCCGAAGCCAACCGCCAACACCGATATAGTGGACCAGACGTTTAATACTATCGGGAATTCCGAGTCTTTCGAGTCAACCAAGTTTTAATACATTGATATATATATATATAACTCAGACTTGGACTCGACCGAGTTGACCAAGCCAACCCCAAACCGATCCAACTCGGCCATCTTGTTGACTCGGGTGACATATATCAGTGTATTAAAACTCAGTTGACTCAGACTCGGACTCGACCTAGTTGACCAAGCCAACCCCAAACCGGTCCAACTCGGCCATCTTGTTGACTTGGGTGATTGGTTAGGTGCTGAACCGGCTGATCAAGGCTGGACTCTGCCGGTTCAACACCAAACCGGTCAACTCGGCCGAGTCAAGACCTTTTCAAATGCTTGTCATTATTGAGGGTTCTGGAAATCATGGAAGGAAATTTGCTTCACTCTCTAGAGATTCGGGTGTTGGATATTGTTAAATGTTACCATTTGTATTAAATCAACCAGCCAAGTTATGCATATCAATTGGGAACACAAATGGCATGTTTAATTTTTCTAGTAGATGGCACCTATTTTTTGACAGTTTTAACTGTTCCCTAACTATACTGAATACGACAAACAATCTGTTATTGGAGTGTATATTCAACAAAGAATACCCCCTGATTGGAGTGTATATTCCTGCAAAGAATACCCCCTGATTGGAGTGTATATTCAGCAATGAATGGAAGGTTATAAGCCCACATGTAAACGAAGAATTAGGATATAAACCCAGTGAAAAATGAATAGTGAAAGTTGAAACCTGGTCAACATCGCTGATTAGGCACAGGTAATGACGTGGGCATTACATGGTATATACAATGTACATGAATAGACTTCGCATATTTTGTCTCTAATGGTTTGGAATCTTTAAAATATATTATTTTTATTAAATTTAAATATTTTCTGTATTTTTTAGTAAAACCGAGTCATTGGAATCAAATCAGTCCAAGTCAATTCCAAGTCCGAGTCCGAGTTTTAAAACATTGATATATATATATATATATGTGAAAACAATTTGAAAATTACACATACAAAAATGAAATATAGACATAAAGATTCATATTTTGTTAGAAACTAGAAGATTTACATGTTACATAATACATTGTAACATCAATGATGATCAAATGACAAACACTGAACACAAAAGAAATTAGAATCATAAGCTGCAGCATTCTCAATCTCATTAAGTCATCAAAATCAAAATGTATTACAATGTACATAGATACCGAGGCAGAGTCACTGATACTATAGGTAGGAATACCAATGGCAAATACACAATAGCCATAGGGTAGATAATAGAACGGTAGATGGAAGAATCTCATAACTCATGAATCATGACTGTCAGTAGTCCTCCATGTCATAATCATCAAGATTAGCATCATAACTAGTGCTCTCTCCTCCATCCTCCTCCTCTATATCCAATGCAATTTGTGCATCTGCTGGGGTGGAGGATGACCCCTCGATAGGATCACCATCATCAAAAGTGACCTGCTCTAGCACTGGTTCATTAAGATCCAAGTTGGCTAATGCCAACTCAAAACTTCTGTCCAAACCCATATCATCAGGAAACACATCCGACATCTTTGTCTTTCCCGTCAACCATTCTTCTCTCTGCATGTAAATAAGACGGAGGTTGGTGTGCACATACACCACTAAGTCACCCGACACGATGACAAAGAGAAGAGTTCAAGATAAGAGTTTTTACTTGAGTGAAGGGTACATTTTTACTAGGGTCATGACAAAAGAGTTCAACAATCAATGCCATCAACATCGAGGTACATAAAGGGCTTGGTGCTCTTGATTAAATGCCAGTTCCATACCCTCATACATGATAGAATCTAGTGGAAACATTGCAATCCTGCCAATCTTGAAATCCTGAAAACTGTTAAGTCTGCTGAATTTTGAAGGGGACTTAAAATTCTACTTTCTCCATATGAAGTCCAATGAGGTTGGAACCATTTTCGAACATCATGAAACAATTAAATGGTAATGTTAAAATTTTTAGTAAAAGTTAAAGTGACATTCTCCTTATCTTTCATTTTCATCCTTTTACTTAGGGTGGGTGAAATGGAGGGGGTGGGGACCTCTTTAAATTGCATTAGTAGGGCAAAATAACCCTCAGTTGCACACCAAAATAACTGGAATCAAAGATGCCATGTGGACTTGGTATTCCCTGCCTATGTCAATGGGAGTATCACTGCTGTAAGGGCAGGTCTGTGTTGCTTTAATGATAACTCTGTTAGTTGCCCTGGTGAAGAGAATAATGCAGATATTAACCAAGAAACTGTCTCAGACCATGTTGACGGCTCGTCTGTGGGGGATCGGCATATTTGCGCCCTAAAAATGGATAGAATAATGGTTACAGCATATATTCCACTGAAGAAGAACCTCCTTCTCTGTTAAGGACTCGGTTCCCTCACACAATTTGTAACTCTAATTTGCAGCAGCGTAAATGTTAGCTTGACATTGACCATATTAGTCCAAGGAGACAGTATTTACATAAAGGAAAAATCATCTGTGGTCATCACCCTGCTCTGCGGAAGCAGTATAGGCAAGTTTCCCTGTGCTCAGTTGGCAGCAACGAAAAAATATCACACTGCAAAAGTGGTGATGGATACATTGCTAACTGCTCTAGCAGCCTACTTCAATGGTCGAATGTGAGAGCTTGCAGAAAGCCATGTTTTCATGCACATACTTTTGATAAGAAAAGTCGTATGCACCTACCACCAGGGTTACGTGCCCACCAGCTTGGAAAGGGAGCCGAAGCAAAGTTTTCCTTAGTCCAGCATTGATAGAGAAGTCATCATACCAACACCTGGAATTTGATGTGTCATTGCTCTGCACAATCCTTAAGCACAGAGGTAGAACAGGTGGTTTTGATGAAGTATTGACGAGGTGGTCGCATTTGGACAAAACCAGAGAATTCTAGGATTCTCAAGTGCTCCGAGAAGAGCACTTGTCCCCAAGTAAGAGCCAGATGTTATCCACCATACTGTGAAGAAGTTCCAGGATGGTGAGATGACATATAATGGTACCTCGTATGTTTTCTGCTTGCCTCCAGTCAAACTATTATGTGGGACCTTCAGAATCGGGACAGTGGCCCCTGTTTCCAATGATGATGTTTTCTCACAAGTTTCGTCAGAAACAAGGCCTAACAAATGGAGATCCAATGAAGAATTTGTCATTTCTCTGGCTGTTTTAGATGTTATAAAAATAGATACTTAATTGAAAACTAGTCTGGCACTTTTTTATCAACTTGCAGGGTTTGGATGGGATCCAGGGGCCTTTTTATGTTGATTTGGAATTCTGTATTTCATATTTTCATCAATCTTATAGCATTACACCATACAGGTCACATAGTGGTTTGTACCATCATACGGTCACAAGAAATCTCTAATGATGTTCAAGTCACAAAGTTTCAGATGGACAGCTTGAGAAGGTGCTTAAGACTGACCCTTTCAGAGCTGATAAAGGCTTTGTTGCTGCTACTGAAAGGGGTGGACCTAGGAGCAGGCCTGTTGGGAATACAGAAGAAGCTGACCGATTTGGTTTGGATCAGTTTTTGGCAATGGACAAGATTGGAGATCATTCTGTATCTGTATGTTATCCGTTTCCTAATGGAGATAATGGACACCCCCACTTTTCCCTTCAATTATGGAGATTGGTCACTATTGAGGGCTTTTTGCCCCCTAGTTTTTGTACGTGGCCTAGAAAGCCCAAATTTTGTATTATTTAGATTATTTTAATTGTTGAAGAGGGCCTTTTGCCCCTCCATAGGCTAGAATAGGGGATTTTGGCTTAGAGATATTATTTTAATGTAAGAGGAATTCGAGCCTTTCCCCTATAAATAGAGAGGCACCTCACTCATTTTCATCATCACAGCTTGACGGATTTTTCCCTCTAGAGGTTTGAAATTTTCTGAAATTATCTAGCTCTTGGAACTCATGCACTACTCTTGGAGAAGGATTTTTTGTGGATGGTTTCCTTTCTTGGATGGTTATTTTCTGCAACTAGGGTTTGAAATTTGAATGGTTTAGCTACTTGGAAGGAGTAAGAAATTTGCTGCAATTTCTTGTGTCTTGCTAATGTTAAAGGTGTTAATTGCTATCTTGTTGCAAGTTTCTTTGTCTTGTTGAAACCCTAGGAAGGAGACATAAGTGTTTCTCTCCTTCATAAAGTCTTTATTGTCCAGGGTTGTGAAAACATCCTTTGCTAGGGTTAAAAGCCTAAGGCCCAAAAGTGCTTGCACTTTAGGGTTTTAACCCTAGCCTTTGATCCTTGACCTAAGTGGAATAAGAAGGGAAAAACGACACCTAGGGCCCAAACGTGCTTGCACCTTAGGGTTTAGACTGTAACTCTTTTGTTTCACCTAGTTCAACCTCCAAGTGTTGCATGCTTGACTCCATATGCCCAATGAAAAGACACTGATCTTCAGACCTCCAATTATTTTTCTTTAACACTCTAAAGCTACCCAAACGCATTTTTCCTGCACTTCACTCTCAACATTAAGTGTCATTGCCCCCCAAGTCCTAGCAATCTTAATCCAGGGAAACCCCCTTGAGTCGGGGGAGAGCTGTCTTGAATTGAAAGAAGGTTGGTGAGGTGACAGTGGCCTTCCCTCTCAATTACACAGTATTGCACTTGAGCTTTCGGACTTTAGCTCAACAAGTGTGAATTTGTGCGATAACAAGTATCATACTACAAATGATATCTCATGATGAAAATCACAAGAGTTATCCTCATGCAATATGAGGGGTAACATAGCCAATTTATTGAATCTTGGGAATTGGACTTTGTCGTCGGTGACGATGCCAATTTGTTACCTCCTGTATTGCACAATCTTGCACCCTAGTGCAAAGTCTTTAGAAGGTACAAAATGAGTGGAACATTAGAATTGTTACCACTGTCACCTAGGCAACAACTTTCCTTGTTTTAGTGAAGGATGGATCCAATACAAGGGAGACTTCCCTAGTAGCCTACAGTGTTCCTAATGCAAGACACAATCAAGTCTAAGGTCTTCTATATAGCTACCCAATTTACCACCGACTAAATATATCAAGCAAGTTATGGATTAGGTGGTTACTCAAAGTAAATTCCATATTTGGGTTTAATGTGCTTTAAGGCTGGTTTTGGGGGTTTATCAAGTTAGTATTCAATGCAAAATGATTCCCAAACACTGCAAATCTGAAAATTAGTAATGGCTGTTATAGAACTTGTATAAAAGATACGTAAATTGCAGCGTAAAACAAGTTATGACAACAATACAGTTCAGCCCCTTAAACAGATTATAACTAAGTGAAATTTAGGGTAAAACAAGGAGTAATTATAGGGTTTCAAGTAACTTGTTAATTTTAAAGATCTAACAGCTTGTAACAGCTCAAAAAGGCCAAGATGTCCAGCCCTAAAATGGTTGCAATAAAAACCAGGTAGGGCAAGGTTCCAAGAAAATTGATTTTTAGGTTAGTCAAAAATATGTGGGGAAACCCTAGAGTTCAGGGTTTTGATGGCTAAAAATTAAATATAAGTTGTTGAAACCCTAGAATTACTTTAAAACAGAAACAAAATTTTAATTTCAGAATTTATGATTGACTAGATAGGAGAAGACTAGTGCCTACTATTTTTTTTGGGCATATGGGGTCAACTAAGGACTCCCTTGAGAGCATGTAAGTAGATCTATGTTGATATCTAGTATTGTCCAATACAAACCCTAGAAGATCCACCTAGTGCCTTAAAAGCTTCAAGATGGTTCAAGGGAAGATACTCCACTAGTAATCTTCCAAGAGTTATGAAGAAGAGACTTGTTCTAGAAAGACACATAGAGTGCACCATCATCACTAGAGAAGTACAACTACACTTAAAATCATTCAGAAAAAAACATCCAATAGATCAAGTGAGACCACTTACTCAAGAAATCGATTCATCGTCAAAACCTTAGCCAATAGCATCAATGAAATTTGAAAAGCCATCCACAAGATATCATCCTCAAGAAGTTGCTCTAGCTATCCATCCATAGAAAATAGAAAAGAGAAGAAGTGGACAAGTAATTTTTCTCCACAAGTTCTAGCAATGATTCACAAATGAAATGTGTCTCTCTATTTATATGAGAGATATAGTACCCTTCTCATTAAAATAACAATATTTTCGTAGCTTTAACCCTAAGAAAAATAAAAATGTCTTTATCTCTTTACAAGCCCTAGAGATAAGGTAATAATACATAAAATATCCATAATACAAGAGTGGATGAGTCAAAATACCCCCAACAATGCTGCTAAGAAGTAAAATGCTCAAAATGTAAGACGTCCTCCATAAATGCATGCTCAAAGTCACTTGTGTGGCATGTGTGGTCTCCAAGAGTGGACGACTCACTCAAAAGATGTCCAAAAGTCATGTGTGGGGGCTCCAAAGTGAAGCGCTCCCTCCAAAGGGTGCAACGTTTCATCCTCCAAGTGTAAACTCATCTCCAAAAGGTGCAATGTCCCCTCCAAAATGTGCCACATCCTCCCCAAAAGATGCTTGGTCATCTCTACAAGGTGTGATGTCCTCAAAGGAGCCCAACATCCTCATAAGAAGTGGGAGGTCCTCCATCAAGTGTGCAAGGTGGCCTCCTCAAATTCCTCCAAAGGACCTGTTACCCCCCCATGCTTAGGGGTAACTAGAGGAGATCATGTTTCATGGCCCGCAATGGAGACACTGATCTAGACCATGATGATGATGAGCATGTCCACATATAGCAGCCTAACAACCCTACTCAGATTGCCTTTTTCACTACAAATCAACCAAGCTCATCACATCTAGTTCACTCAGTGTATGGGAGATGGTAAGCCAACGTCACCATGAGGTATGTTAGTCCTTCTTTCATGCGAAGTGTTGTGCTTAATTTACTAGGCATGTGGATTAGGATCATTGGTTGAAGTTGGATATTGTATCACTGGTTCAAGAAGTTATGTTTGTTGCCTTGTTTCACCTTGGTGGCCAACTTCTGTGTTGTCACCGCCCAGGGAAAATGGGTACTACTGGGGGGCCCTCACAAGGGTAACGTTCCGTTCCCCAACATACTTAACACTTCCCATTTTGGAGCTTGTTGTAGTGTACTAAATTTTGGTAAGGGGTCATGGTCCATTCTCTCATGAGAAGAGGGGCTGAAGGCCCAGAGGTCGATTGCAACTCCTATTAAAAGAATAAAAGAATTATGCTAAAGAAAGAAAATAATAATAGAAAAGGACTCTCAAAAGCCATGCCAAACTTGGGATCTACCCTTTTCGTGCTCGCCCCAGTCCCAAGCAGTGATGCTATAGCTTGCAACCTTATAAAAGGGGACTTGCAAAATATGATAAGAGGACAAATAAAAAAGGTAGATAAAGGGGTTTGGAAAAAATAGCAATTAGAAAGTGGTAACTCAAGAGCAAGTGCACCCTCCATAAAGGCGCTCATAGAAATGGATTAAATGACACCATAAGCCATGAAGTAAGCCCAACACGTACTACTATCACACCTACTCTTGAAGGGTTCTTTTCTTTCACTGTTTCTCTCGGGACATATCCGTCTACTTGGGTCTTTTCTTTCACTGTTTTGGTTGGCACACCTAATAGGGTTTGATGAAGGCCCTCCCATACTCAAACTTGCCAACTTACATAAAGTCCCGAGCTGGTGTGATACTTGAAAAGGATACTGAAGTGAATTATTCATGTGGCTTATCTTAAGTAACAACTTACTTTGCATGTGCCTTTATTTGCATATTTTGGCACGTGTGATGCAAAGCAGGGACTCACCCAATGACTTGACACGTTTAGACATAGGCTCTCACATCTTCAATACCTTGGATGATGGACAAATGGGCTTGGTTTTGACAAATTTGGTCATGGTGGCACAGAGATTGGCAAAAAGCCCACACCCTGGGCTGTACACCCCAAAGGCTATCTTGCACTGTATGGAGGATGTTGTACAGGGAGATGATTGGAGGACACCCAAAGACGATGCACAACCTTCTCCTTTCCACACGCCATCCCTTGCACCTTGGATGCTGTGCTTTTTAGTGATGACGTCATGCTAGGGTTTGATAGATGATGATGGGGCTTGTTGCCATTTGGGCGCCATTCATGATTTTGAGATGGATGTAGCATTCTTCCACATCCTTTGCACCTTAGATGATGACACATGGCCTTGGAGAGGCCCTCCTAGCCCATCAAGGGCATGATGTCACAGCACGTGTGACCATTTTTGCATATTTATCATTTGTAAAGGTAAATCAAACGGGTCGGCCCCACTCAAGAGACATGACTTTTCATTATTGTGAATTTTGGAGTGCTAGGGTTTTCTTTATAAATATGGCTAGCACTACATTCATTTTCATCATCATTCTCTCTCACACTTGTGGGAGTGCAACTCTAAAAAGTTCGCTATTTTCTCTCTCTTGGTCTCTTGAACTCATGCGCTACTTTGGAGAAGGATCTCTTGTGGATGTGTTTGCTTTCTTGGATGGTTATTTTTTGCAACTAGGGTTTTTGATGTTCTAGCAACTTGGAGAAGTAAGTAATTTCTGCAATTTTATGTCTTGTGCTAATGTTTAAGGTGTTAATTACTATCTTGTTACAAGTTTCTGTCTTGTTGAAACCCTAGGAAGAAGACATAAGTGCTTGTCTCCTTCACAATGTTTTATTGTCCAAATTTTGTGAAAGCATTCTTTGCTGGGGTTAAGAGCCTAAGGCCCCAAAGTGTTTGCACTTTAGGGTTTTAACCTTAGCCTTTGATCCTTGAGCTAGTAGAATAAGAAGAAGGAAAACGACACTTAGGGCCTGTCGCCGCCTAATCCGCACCTCAGGTCACGTGGAAGAAATCTTCAATCCACTGGGTGCAACCTTAAGAGCGAGTCTCGAGTCGGGTTGCTGTCACTTGATACTTGATTCCTTCGTCTAGGCCAACTCTTAGCGAAGCCAAGAGGGGTAGTCCCTAAAAAAATAATCTAAGGGTGGTTAAGCTAAGTACAAGAAATTCTAGGAGTTAAATGAAACAAAAGCAACTCTAATCTTGCAACATATAATGACACATCCAAAGATTGCTTATGCAAATGATAACATGCAAATGAAACATTTCAAAGAAAATGACAATAAGCAAATGAAAAGCTTGTAGAGACCAGTGCCAAAGGAAAGTGTGTATTGCTGCAAGATAAAGATGTTTTGAATTGCTCTTGGAATTTTAGTTAATTAAAGGATTTCACTTGGATTTAAGTTAATTCAATGAGATGAACTGATAATGCTGATCCACTCATGATTGGAGCAATGTAAGCAAGAAATAAAAGATCTAATCTAATGTTTGTTACTTTTTAATTGTTATCCCTCAAGCGGGTGCAAGCGAAACTACAAGGACTTCTAATGGGGAGAGAACTAATCTCAATGAGTATCCCCCTAAACTCACATGCAATTTGCAAGTATTATCCTGGTGTTGAGCGATAATAGTACAAAGTTCCTAATTAAACTACTCCGTACAAATCAAGTTCCTTTTTGATCATGCCAAGATCAAGCTAGGCTTGCGAGGCAGAGAGCATACTAGGACCTTGACGGGGAAGGTTCGTTACTTTGCAAAAATGAAAAATCGATGAAATGACTGAGAAAATGAAAACGAATCTAACTAATCTAAAGCGGAAAGGAAATGTTTTTCTTTGTTGTCTTGGTTCGTTTTAGATTGATTTTATCTTGTTTAGTTAGAAAAATTGGACGAATGCAAAATGAATGCAAAAATGACACAATCCCCCCGGGGTAGGGGGATGAGAGGGCTAGTGGGTTATCCCACTAACTCCTTCAAGTTACAATCTTGGAAACAAAAGGTTTGCTGGGCTTTTATAGATCAAGGACCAAGCAAACTTACAAAATGAGAGAAAAATGAGATTAGAAGGAGGATTAGGTGCCTTGAGGGGTCTTGGATGCCCCAGATCCACAAAAAATGGGCAGCACTTCCTCCTAGCTGTTCGTCAAATGCAGAAAAACAGCAAGCTACTTTGTTGGAAACTTACCCAAAATGCTTTTGGGACAACTTGCAAAAATTGTTAGTCTTAAGCAAAAAATTCTAAGTGAAAGTTAGATACAAAGTTAGCAAAACTGACTAAGAAAAATCAGCAAGAAGCCAACTTTCATAGTGGGTTTCTGCTTGCTGTTTGGACAGCAAGCGAATAGGCACTAAGATTTGCCAAAATATGTAAATTAAAGCTCTTAAATGAATCTACCTTAAGATTTGTATTTAAAACTTAGATCTACTTGAATGCAAAGGAAAGTAACCAAAAAATGTTTAATTTTTTGAGGGAGAGAGAGAGAGAAGCTTGATCTCCGAAATCCTTGGGTGATGGCATCTTCCGGTGAAATGCCGAGGGACTTTGTTTTCGATAGGCCTGAAATTTGTGGAAGGTTGCGCTAGGCTAGTCCAACCACTTCTCTAAGCACGAGGACCTGTAAAACTTAATAAACTTGCTAAATCTCGTTAAATATCGGTGATAGCTACAAAAGAAGCTCATATAATATGTTAGTTCAACTGAAAAGACAAACAAATCTAAGATCTCTAAAGCAAGTAATCAATAAAATCTCAAAGTTGATTAGCTAAAGAGATTTTATCCTACTGGGTGACAACACCCCTTCAAAGGCCCAAATAACAGATTACATGCAAACTACTAAGCTACGATTACCTCATATAATTAAGCATAAGACATCAAACATCCACAAAAATGTTGCACACCATCTTTGTGACCTCCAAAGTGTTCTTTTATTCCAATGAAGTATAACAATATAGTACAAATCAACAAGCTTAGCCAAACTCTGATTAACTCACAAGAGGAGAGGAGGCTTGCTTAAATAAGAGAGACGGGTGCATTTCCCAAGGAGAGGGGCGCACATCCCAAGGTGAGTCGAGCCATGTGGGAGAGTGGATGAATGCCACATCTCAAGTAAAGTGGAGAAGAGAAGCCACAACTGCAGAGTAGATGGAGGGAGAGGGTGACACATAGCAAGAGGGAGGTGCGCCACTCCTTGGGATTGGTGTCCTCAAGGAGAGTGCGCCACTCCTTGGGATTGATGTCCTCAAGGAGAGTGCGCCACTCCTTGGGATTGGTGTCCTCAAGGAGAGTGCACCACCTCTCAAGAGAGAGGGCGCACCTTTCTTTGGGATCTCCACTAATTCCCACTTAACTCTCAACTAACTCACTCACAAATCGCCTCAAGTGCCTCTAACTAGGAGAGAGGGAGAGTTAGACTGAAGACAAGTGAAAAACGTGTCCCCAACATGTTTCCTTAAAAATAGGAAACTAGTTAAATCACCTTTTTGAGGAAATAATTGATTTTTATGAGTAAAAGTCAATTATTTTGCTCAAAAAAGGGATACTAAGGTAAATGGAGTATTCTGAGTTAGAAAACGATACCCCCCCAAGGTGTTAAACACCTCCTAGTACCATGTATTAAATATTTACATGAATTTACAAGGTAAAATCTCATTTTATTAGAAATTTTACGTTAAAAAAAATCCTAGAGGGACCTAATGCATGTCTATAAGATTCTGGACTAATGATTAGCATGGTAATATACGTTGGACACTACACTCAGATAGAGCACATGAAGGCCTAGCCATTAGGACATACTCCAGCTTTGGAGGAAGTGAGTGAAAAAACTTAGAACATTATAAGTCGCTGAGGTGAGGTATAATGGACCAAGTGAAAAAAAACACTTTAGAGTTATGTACTAATAACCAAGTCTTAGGGATCTGAGTCTTTTACATACAAGAGGCCTCATGCTATATCATTTTATTACAATCCCCCCCATGGGGGTATGGAATCATGCATATAAGAAGAAGAAGAAGAAGAAATGAAGGGGCAATAGTGCCCTGCAAAACTTCTGGATTTGAACAAGTGCCTCGTTCAATCTTTGATGATTATCCAAAGTCCTTCCTGGATCAACTGGGGAGGCAAGAACTGGCTCCATATGGGGACGTGTGCTTGATCTTTGGAAAGCATGTGAGAACTCTAGAATCTGTGATCTGCACAATAAACACATGTCTCGCCAAAAAAAACATATCAGTGGCACATGAAATATATAAAACCACCAATAAAGTACAAGCTGCAAATGTATATACAAAGTAATGCCGAAAGAGAAGAAAATGAAATGCTGGAGAAGTAAATGTGCAAAAGAAAAGGGGAAGAAGTGTAGAGTAAACTATTTTACAATGGATGTGCCCTAGGCATTAACTGTTACCACTGAAGAACAACTTGAGGAGCTGCCCATTCATTGGCAGATTTAGCTTTTCACCGTCCAATTGGTTGAGATAGAAAGAATTCGGACCAGCCATATCATGAATGATGTAAGGTCCTATCCATAAACTGTCAAACTTCCCATGCTTTCCTGGCTTCTCTTTGCTCTTATCCCATAAAAGCACTACATCACCTTTCTAAAAAGTCCTTGGTCGAGATGACTTGTCGAAGGCCCTCTTGATTTTACCCTGATTTTTGATACTTTGATCACAAGCTTTTCTTCGGTTTTCATCTAACTCAACTATCCGATTCATCTTGTTCTGTGATGTCCCGTTCCCAAGAGTAGGCCAGTAGGGAGTGACTTAGTAGTCTATTCGTTCCCGTAGACTATAGTCAGGCACAAATAGGGAACGAGGAGAAATAAGGGTGAATCAGTGGCTAAATGATGAATTAAGTGAAAAAGCATAGGAAAAGTCACTCAAGCTAAAGTCAACGGAGCAATAGAAGAAAAAGGTGTCGAGGCGGAGACTTAATTAATTAATCACTCCCCTTAGGAGGAAAAGCGCCTAGCTTAAGTGATGTTGACGGAGAATTAGATCGGGAAAGGTATAAAAGGAGGAATTCAACCTAATTCCTCATTATGTTATGATTCGATGTTGAGACAGTTTCCAGAGGAGGAAATCGACCTCTTTGTTGTTTTATGGATTTCTGGAGGAAACCACCACACAGATTGGTTTCGGTGTTCGAAGACACACCCTAGCCTATCGGATATACCATCCAGGTATTTCACCATGCCAGTTCAGGAGTACTCAGATCTATTGCAATGATTGCGCAGCTTAGCCAGTGAGGGCGCAAGGGTTAGAGAGGGTTTTGTGTAGCTGCACGAGATCAGGGTTTATCTTGCAAATTCCTTCCGACTGAGTCGAGGATCATCCAGGGCGCTTCTTTTGAGCCACCAATCATCAGATTCCGACGGTGGAATCTACTAGGGCACATCAGATAACCAGGAAGTGTGTAGCTCTTTAGGAGGGACGTTTGGGGTTTCAGGGGGTGTTTCGGATCAGATCAGAGGAAACCCTTCCGACCCAATACAGAGGAGGCTAGGGTGCACATTTCGAGACAGGTATCGTTGGATTTCGACGGAGGAATCACTAGGGCGCGCTCACAGAGCCTAGGAGGTGCGCAACCCCCAGGGGATGACATCCAGAGCTTCAGAGGTCAGATCTTCAGTCCGACAGTTACATGGAGGAGCCTTGTAACACCCTGGGTTTTGAGCCCCGTGTTAAATATTGTATTTTGTTAAGTTATGAAAGGCCAGAGTGTCTAAACAATTATTAAGAGGCCAATGTGCCTAGGAAATGTAATGTTTTAATCATTATTAATATAAATCACATCGCTGGCTGCTAGACGGACAAGGACAAGAGTTATAGGGGGCTATGATTCCACAAGAGATGGAGCTTAAGGGGCTAAGTATTTATTTTATTTACCCATTTTGTTTAATGGAGAATAACAATTACATGAGCTTCTTGGGAGGAAGGCCAAGTGGTTCCTTGATTCTAAGAATTACATAAACCCATCTTTGGTCTGGGGTGGGGGTTCTTCTGCTGGTCGCTTCTTCTTTACTCATCATTCACTCACTCAATTGCTGGCTATTCACACCTTTCATTCTTTCACCCACACGTCTTACCTCATTTGTGTCTTGGCTTGGGAAAGGAAAACAAACTGTTGAAGAGCAACCATGGTATTGTTGGCTATAGAGACTGCTGGTGTATTCCAACCATTAATCAAGACTTGCATGTTTGAGATGCTTTGGTTTGTGCTCAGTTTTGCTCACAGCTGCGAGTCCTGAGAGTCCCAGCATGGAGATTCTGGACCAACTGCACTGGAGCCTTGGAAGGAGATGGACAACCTGAGGGACTGCATGGCAGAGAAGGGGGTCCATTCTCTTGGGTTGTGCAGGCTAGGTAGAAGAGAGCTGGTGTACTTTGGATTGCTGTGGGTACTAAGAAGCCTGTGAGAGCTTGAGTATTGACTGGTTTGGGAAGTCGAGTGACACTCTGGAACCGTCCTTGTGGATTCATAGCCTTGGCTCGGGGGTGACATTGCTGTTGAGACTTGGAACAACAGTGTCTACGGTTGGGTTGAACGTCCTTGGTTTGCAACCAGTTGGTGTCTCGTTTTCAGAAAAGATAAGCGCTCTCTGTTATGGTTATTTACCTGTGTATGATTTATTCTGCTGTGTATTTATTTATCTTTGAATTTAATATTTAGAACATGCATGCTTGCTGGTTATGACTGTGCATGGCTTAGTTTATGTTGTGGCATGGATCTTTATTTCCACATGTGGTTTTCATGTCTCTTAATTAACTTAGAAGTGATTCAAATTGAGATAAGTCACTGTGAAGTGAGTCCCTGGACTACAACGTGCCTTGCCTGCAGGTGGCTGAGTACGTTACAAGCCTAGAGGCCAGGACGCTCAGTTTGGGACAATTTCCAGTCCGTTCTGTCGAGTGTAACCACTGGGGTGAGTTTTTCGGTATTTGCAGCAGTTGCCGTGAGTTTCCGGAACTGCATTTTGTCGGTCTATCCGTGCATGTGCAGATCTATCTACATCTTCTGATCACATGTATTTTGTATTAGTTGCTTGTATTCCAGTGACGATCCATGAGATCTAGCTAATGATTATTTCTTTGCTTTCAACATATCTTTGTATTTCGGATTTCCTGCTTTTTCCCCATAATACATACTATTGAGATGGTGTTTGTTCCTTATTTCACATGGATCGTATATAGTGCTTAAACATTATTGTATGACACACACATGCGAAAATCACCAAGCATGTTAAACAATTAACTCAAATGCATCTAGAAACCCCCAGAGTATCAGATCCGAGAGTCAAAACACTAGTTCAGCAGTAGATATCCAGATCAACTGCATTTGGGATATTTCAGTGGTATCAAAGCCTTCTTCCTGCTAGCCTATGAAGAAATGCTTCTCATGACCCCATGATTCCGGGAACAGGTGAAGAATACCCAGAGGGCTGAGGACATATTGGGGATGAGTACATTCAGTACCGCAGAGGACATAGTAGAGACAAAAGAGACATGAACACAAGGGACTATACTCCCTTCCACACTCAGTTAGATACAGAGCCAGAGTTAGAGGACAAAGATCACATTAGTTCTGACACAGAGGCAGAGATAGAGAGGACTATGGGTGATAGGTGTGAGACACCAGAGGGTAGGGGGAAAGGCCCCGAGACACATTTTGACAATACGTAGGCCATCTTGAATGACCTAGCTAGAGGACAACGGGACATGATGAACGCCATTGCACAAATGGCCATCAACACATAGATGATCCAACACAGTGTGAGCACCATGGGTGCCAATGCCGCAGGAGGAGCGAGTGGATCATTAGGACACTAGGGAGGTGGGGCCAGTGGCTCCAGTGGATCTCAGGGTGGTGCGAGCAGACATCCCTCGCCTATTCGTGCCTATACATCATCTGGGAGGATTCCTCGACCATTATATCCACAGTTCCAGGGGGGACAACTGCTGGGACAACTAGGGCAGGCAGGAGGACAACCACGTCAGGGGCAAGCAGTGCCACAGGACCCATTCAGAGAGTACAGGAGAGATTATTTGGCACTGGGACTAGAGTTCCATGCAGACATGAGTTTGCTAGACTATTGTTCGATCAGGTATCGGAACAAACCCCGAGAGGCACAAAGGGGCCATGTGAAAACTCAAAACATGGATTTCATCAAGAAAGTGGGAAAGATTAATATTCCTACTTTCGACGGGTCATCACAATGCTTAGCTCAGGCATGGGCACGAAAGCTTGACACATATTTCAAGCTTAACTCGATGACAGAGTCATAAGCTATCAGCTTCGCCACCTTGCACTTGGATGGGGAGGCCCACGAGTGGTGGTACCATGGGCTGGTGACCTTGGGTCACAACCACATTACTTCATACTTGGAGTTCACCGAGAGGTTGATGGAGAGGTTTGACAGGAGAGATCCAGAGCTCCATTTTAGAGATCTTACACAGTTGAGACAAACAGGGTTAGTTGAGGCCTTCATCACAAAGT
>SNQJ01S0054169.1:72072-89079 GCA_010110895.2 Picea sitchensis | reverse complement strand
GGGGGGGGGGGGGGGGCGCTCTCCCGCAACCTTGCAATAGACTCCCTAGCCATGGTATTAAAAACTGGGATGCCTTTGAAGAGGCCTTCATGAAAAGATGGGGTACTAAGGAAGCTCCTAACATGTAGTTGTTGTGACTTACTAAAATGAGAAGGAAAGGAATGAAACTGTCAAAGAGTTTGATACCAGATTTGAGAAGTTGCTTCAACAAATACCTAACAATCTTTCCCTCGGAACAAAACATCTTCTCTTCCTCTATACGAATGCCTTCACATGACATTTTGGGTTCATGCTTAAGGACAAGCTCTCAAAGACCCTTGAAGAGGCCCGAGAATTGGCTGCAAGGATTGAGGCTAGTCTCTCATCCTTTAAGGTTGAACCTTTCTATGCCCCAAGGAGCAAGGCTGATAGCAATCTAAGAACATTGCATAATACCGATCCCACCCAAGAGATAAGCGCTCCATGGGCCCAAAGGATCGAAGAAGCATTAAATGGCCTCACTCAAGAGTCAAAACCAAACTTTGATGATGAACATGATTACAAACTTGGAAAGTGTGCAACAACAAACCATGAAGCCTCCTTATAACGCTCAGCCCCAAGGACAAAACCAAGCATGGAGACCTAGGCCTCCAAATGAGAAAAGGGTCCCTAACACCTTAGATTCTGTTAACGTTATAGACCAAGAAGCGACTCCTTGGTGTTTGCCTTGTGGGGATGCACATTGGGAACAAGAGTGCCCAAGGAATAATGATGGGCGCCTGACCACATGAACTTTCTCGATACCCTAGATTCTATCTTTGCAATGTCCTCCCAAGAGTATTTCATTATCAANCAACAAATACCTAACAATCTTTCCCTCGGAACAAAACATCTTCTCTTCCTCTATACCAATGCCTTCACAGGAGATTTTGGGTTCATGCTTAAGGACAAGCTCTCAAAGACCCTTGAAGAGGCCCGAGAATTGGCTGCAAGGATTGAGGCTAGTCTCTCATCCTTTAAGGTTGAACCTTTCTATGCCCCAAGGAGCAAGGCTGATAGCAATCTAAGAACATTGCATAATACCGATCCCACCCAAGAGATAAGCGCTCCATGGGCCCAAAGGATCGAAGAAGCATTAAATGGCCTCACTCAAAACCAAACTTTGATGATGAACATGATTACAAACTTGGAAAGTGTGCAACAACAAACCATGAAGCCTCCTTATAACGCTCAGCCCCAAGGACAAAACCAAGCATGGAGACCTAGGCCTCCAAATGAGAAAAGGGTCCCTAACACCTTAGATTCTGTTAACGTTATAGACCAAGAAGTGACTCCTTGGTGTTTGCCTTGTGGGGATGCACATTGGGAACAAGAGTGCCCAAGGAATAATGATGGGCGCCTGACCACATGAACTTTCTCGATACCCTAGATTCTATCTTTGCAATGTCCTCCCAAGAGTATTTCATTATCAAACAAGAGCAACTTGAGGAAGGCAAGAAAGAGGCTGCTAGGAGGGCCAGGATGGAAATCTTCAACCAAATTGACGAGGAATCAAGGGAGAGGTTTAGGAAGAAAGAATTGAAAGTGTACACTAGACAAAAGAATGCGCCCCAAGCTCCTCCTAGTGACCCTAGATTTCCTCGTCCAGGACCTCCTCCAACACCTAAAGATAATGGTCCTCCTAGTTCGACATTACCAAAAAATGATGAAATAGACTTGAATGTTGACATAGCTAGCGTCTTGGCAAAGAGAAATGTACCTGTACCTCTAACACAAATGATTAAAATTCCCTCAATAAGAAACACGGATGAGAAATTCTTTAAGGTACAAGGAGAACCTAGAGATCCCTCTGTATTGATACGAGCAAATTGGTGTAGGCCATACTATGAGGAGCATCCACCTTTCTACATCACCCTAGAGTTAAATAGTAAGTGGCTAAACAACTGTATGCTCAACTTCGGGGCATCTGCAAACGTGATGACCTTGAAAGTGATGAGACAATTGGGCTTGGAAGTCACGAGATTTTATGGGAATGTTTGTGGGATTGAATCCAAGGCCATTAGTACATATGGTTTGATAGAAAATTTAGAAGTTCACCATGCAAGATATCCTGAGATAGTCTTTGTGATGGAAATTGTGGTCATCAATATACCAGACATTTGGGGAATGCTTTTGTCTAGGAAGTGGGCTGTAATAATGGATGGAACCTTACAGATGGACTTATCTTATGCTACTATACCTGTAGGGGATGGAGCCCATGTTTTTCTGTATAATCAACCAATGACAAGGGACCATGTTGAAGAAATTGATATCGACCTCGAAGTTGATAGCCCCTTAGAAGACCACCCTGAGGAATCCATCGATTCCCCTCTTGACGTTTACTCGAATGATCTTCTTTTCGCCTAAGAGGATGATATTGATGATATAGTATGGCCCAAAAGAGAAGATTATCAGAAGCAACTAGACAAATACCAGGACAAAGTGGTTGGCTCCATCACGATATTTAAGAAAGATGATAAAGAAATGTTGAGTAAAATAAGCCAGGAAAATACTCTTACAACAAATTCCCACCCCCCTCCCTTGAAGCAAGATACTGAGGCAAGTCAAGAAACAGTCGATCTCAAGGAGGAGGATTATAAACAAGGAGAGTTTGTCTTAATGTGGGACAAGAGGAAAGACCAACCTAATACATGCAAGGAGTTTGATATGTTTTGGCTAGACCCCTATAAGATTGAAAAGAAGTCTGTTAATGATTCCTACTATATATCCACGTTAAAGGGAAGGAAATTGCCGCTACCTATTAGTAGATCCCTTCTCAAACCCCATCATGGGGAGGAGATTTGACTTCTTGACTGTACTATAGATTAGTGTAGGTTAGGTAGGGCATTTGCATCCTGCATTGCATTTGTATATATGGTTGCATTATGCATTCATGCTAGTGTAGTCTTGCATTCTCTTACATATACTTTGCATTTTCATTTGTATATTGTGCATACATGTTAGGATCTTTCATTTGTCATTATATCTTTACTTCATCATGTATAGTTGTAGTGAATTTTTTCTTTTCAGCATGATTTTGATTTACTACTAACCTCGGTGGATCACATCCACTGGCCTATACTTCTAATGTGTTAGTATTGTTATAAGTGGGTGCAGGATTGCAAGTCTTAGAAAATCAGAGATGCTGAGGTTATCTTGTGCTCTACGGTGAGCACATGTCCCCATGTTGGAGCTAGATGTTACCCCCCGCCATCCCTAGGGGTAACTAGAGGAGATCATGTCTCATGGCCCGCAATGGAGACAATGATCTAGACCATGATGATGATCAACATGTCCATAGATAGCAGCCCAACAACCCCCCTCAGATTTCCTTTTCCACTATAGATCAACCAAGCTCATCACATCCAGTCCACTCAGTGTATGGGATATGGTAAGCCAATGCCACCATGAGGTATGTTAGTCCTCCTTTCATGCGAAGTGTTGTGCTTGATTTACTAGGCATATGGATGAGGCTCATTAGTTGAAGTTGGATAATGGATCACTGGCTCACAAAGTTATGTTTGTTTCCATCTTCTGTGTCCTAGTCCCGTGTTGTCACTGCACAAGGAAAAGGGGTACTACTAGGGGGCTCTCACAAGGGTAACGTTCTGTTCCCCACCATACTTAACACGTTCCATCTTAGATCCTGTCGCAGTGTACTAAAATTCAGTAATGGGTGATGGTCCATTCCCTCATGAGAAGAAGAATTGAAGGCCCAAAGGTTGATTGCAGCTGCTGCTAAAAGAATAAAAGAATGATGCTAAAGAGAGAATGGAATAATAACAAAAGACTCTCAAAAGCTAGTCCGAACTTGGGCTATTCCCTTTCGTGCTCGCCCTAGTCCTAAGTAGTGATGCTATAGCTTGAAACCTTATAAAAGGGGACATGCAAATATGACTTGAGGACAAATAGAAAAGGCATATAAAGGGGTTTGGAAAAAATAACACTTAGAAAGCGGTAACTCAAGAACAAGCACACCCTCCATAAAGGCGCTCATAGAAATGGATTAAATGACACCATAAGCCATGAAGTAAGCCCAACATGTACCGCTATCACACTTACTCTTGAAGGGTTCTTTTCTTTCATTGTTTCCCTCGAGACATATCCCTCTACCTTGGTCTTTGCTTTCAATGTTTTGGTTGGCACACCTAATAAGGTTTGATGAAGGCCCTCCCATACTCAAACTTGCCAACTTACACAAAGTCCTGAGTTGATGTGAAACTTGAAGGGGATACTGAAGTGAATTATTCATGTGGCTTATATCTTAAGTAACAACTTACTTTGCATGATTTAAGGACTACTATATCTTATGAACATTGATTTACTTGATTTTATATTCTATTTTGATTTGGATGCCCCTGAAATGGCTCTTTAAAGGACGCCCCAGGGTTTCACCTAGGATGTTGTTCCTTTATTTGTAGATTTTGGCACGTGTGATTGTGTCAAGTCACCCAATGACTTGACAGATTTAGAGATGGGATCTCACATCTTTAGGACCTTGGACGATGGACAAATGGGCTTGGTTTTGATAGATTTGGTCATGGTGGCACAGAGAGATGGGCAAAAATCCTACACCCTGGGCTCTACACCCCAGAGGCTATCTTGCACTGGATGGAGGACGTTGCACAGGGAGAAGATTGAAGGACACCCAGAGACGATGCACAACCTTCTCCTTTTCAGATGCCACCCCTTACACCTTGGACACTGGGCTTTTTGGTGATGACATCCTACTAGGGTTTGATAGATGATGATGGGGCTTGCTGCCATTTGGACGCCATTGATGATTTTGAGATGGATGTAGCGTTCTTCCACTTCCTTTGCACCTCAGACGATGACACATGGCCTTGGAGAGGCCCTCCTAGCACATCAAGGGCATGACATCACCACACGTTTTGCCATTTTTGCATATTTATCATTTGTAAAGGAAAATCTGAGCAGTCGGCCCCACTCAAGAGACATGACTTTTCATTATTGTGACTTTTGGAGTGCTAGGGTTTTCCTTATAAATAAGGGTAGCACTCCATTCATTTTCATCATCATTCTCTCACACTTGTGGGAGTGCAACTCTAAAAAGTTCGCTATTTTATCTCTCTTGGGCTCTTGAACTCATGTGCTACTTTGGAGAAGGATCTCTTGTGGATGTGTTTGCTTTCTTGGATGGTTATTTTCTGCAACTAGGGTTTTTGAATGTCTAGCAACTTGGAGAAGTAAGTAATTTCTGCAATTTCATGTTTTGTGTTAATGTTTAGGGTGTTAATTACTATCTTGTTACAAGTTTCTTTGTCTTGTTGAAACCGTAGGAAGGAGACATAAGTGCTTGTCTCCTTCACAAAGTTTTATTGTCCAAGTTTTGTGAAAGCATTCTTTGCTAGGGTTAAAGAACCGAAGGCCCAAAAGTGTTTTCACTTTAGGGTTTTAATCTTAGCCTTTGACCTAGTGGAATAAGAAGAAGGAAAATGGCACCTAGGGCCCAAGAGTGTTTGCACCCTAGGAACCTTTTTCTTCAAGGTCTAATCCTAAGGCCCAAGAGTGTTTGCACCTTAGGGTTTAGACCTAATCCTTCTCATTTCATCTAGTTCAATTTTCAAGGTTGTGCATGTTTGACTCCATAAGCCCTAGAGGACAACGACACTAGTCTAGAGTTGTTCTTGTGGTGGAAGTTGTATTTAAAATCAATATTCTCTCTCTCTCAAACATCCTACTAACTTTCCTAATCCTAATTCTAGCAAACAAGCATTATTTATTGCTGCTGTTACAAACGTTTGCTACAACCACTGAAATTTACATTAATTTGCTGCATACACACTTGGAAAAGTGGATTAAGTCACTCATAAATTTCATCTAGCAATTGGGTAATATTGTACATGTTGAAGGCTTAATTTTCAGATAATTTGCTACATTTCTGAGTGCTATTTCTTGCTGCTGTTGCAAAACATTATTTTCTGTTGTACACTTGTTTTACTGCTGTAATTTGCAACAGCAATAGCATTTATTGATGAGCTAGTGTCTAAGGGGTCATTATTGAGCTATATAACTTGGTGATTGTCCATATTATGCTGCAAATTGTTTATTGTCTCGTACAAGTACAAAAATTACCTCGTTACCCTCCATCTCTTTTCCTAAACCTCGACCTAACCATGAGGTGACCAAGATAGGGGGTTTTAGGCTTGGCTACTCTTTCTATTTGATCCCTTGAGGTCACCAGGGAAGCCTCCCTTGTGGTGGACTTCCTTCCATCACTAAAATGAGGGAAGTCTACTTAGGTGACAATGGTAGATTCTTCCAATTGTTAGACAAGATTGGGATCTTGTGGAGTGATTTGCACAAGTACAAATCATGTAATAACATTTTGGCATCATTGTCGAGGAGTATTGAGTCTTATTTCCCTACGACATTTTTCTGGTAAACTTATTCCGAACCCTTATCTCAAAGTTTACCTGGCAACTGCACTGAGGGCAGAATCCCTCACTTACCTTTGATGATCCTAAAGGGACCATCTGGCGACTCCACAAAGCTCAAAGGTTGAGAGCATGGTAATGTTGGCCATGTAGCTATAACTTTTAATGCAGGTCCATTGTTGCTAAATGGAACCTCTTGGTGAAATATGCATCAAGGCAACGATACCTTTCTACACCTTTATTCTTGCCTTGGATGATGAATGGTGCTTGGGCAAGATAGAACAAGGTGCATGGCCTCCAAGTTTCTCCCCAAAACCTATAATAATCATTGAGCTCCATGGGCTTCTGTTGTGCTAGTGAGGGAAAGATGCCCAAGAAATTGGGAAATTACCATGCATTTTTAGGGGGTAACAACTATTATATTCAAAGTTGCGTCAGGTGATATGAGAATCTAGTGTTTCATGATCGCTCTAAGCACATTGATATTTGGTACCATTTCTCAAAAGATGAGGTTTAGAATTAGTAGTTCTTGAGTATGTTCTTTTAGATTGATAGGTTGCATTCATTTTGTTGAAGCCCTGGCAAAGAGGAAATTCGAGGGATTGAGGGAGAGTCTCAGTTTTGTAGAGAACACCTTCCTCGCAAAGAGAGTATGTTATGATTTACTTGTTGCTTGGAACATGTTCTCCTTCAACAGATATGACATACAACAGATCCATACTTTGGCATAGTAGTTGCTTACCCCGGTATGCATGCACAACATTCATGGCAGAGTGAAGGCACAACAGTAGTTACTTTTGGAAGTGAGCTACAATTATGTAGGAGAGATTGAGGACTCATGTGCATTGTAGGGATGCATGTGCCGACATTAATTGTCTTCTAGTTTTAGGTACTGTAATAAATTAATAATATTAGAATAGCATGCCTTTTCCTATTTTAGATTAGGTTCTAATTTTGTCATTAGTGAACTGCTGTTCCCTATTTAAACTAGGCAGCTTGCTTAGGAGAGATTCCAGAAATAGGACAAGGTGCTGATCCCTAGACTAGTTGGGCACTCTATCCTGGGAGGTTCTTTCATGCAGTGTGGGTGTTGATCACTGGACAGATTTAGTTTAGGGTTTGCTTTTCTATTCTGGGTGCCCACAGTGATGGGCTATTTTGTATTTAACCTAGCCTTCTTTATCTATAAAAGAAAGGGCAGGGTGAAGGTGTTTATTCATTTAGAGTGTGAGTGTGCATGGGATTCAAACTGTTGTATTATAGTTCCTGTTTTCAGTTAATTAAATAGTCATGTGATTGAGATTTTAGATCAGTACTTGCTGTCCATATTATCAGAGTTTTGTGTATGCAGAATTAGTGTTCAGAGCTTACTGTTGTGAGAGTCATTTCAGTTTCATTTCTTAGTAGTTTAAGGTTTCCTTTTTGACTGCTAATCTGTTTACCACAATCTGAAAATTTTAACAGAATTTTTGTTAGGTTGTTAACCCCCAGTTGTGCTTGTGCTACTAGAGAGTTAAGATCCAACAAGATTCTATCACGCTGGTTCTATTGCAGGTGCATCTAGACATTGACATTGATCAGAGCCTTTTCCAGATTCAGTTTCACTAGAGTCTGAGAAAACTTCTATTCTTGGCAGTATGCTTTTTTCCAGTAGCCAGAGATTCAGGGGCCTGCATGACAGAGATGATTATATTCGTGCTCTTTGTAAGAAGGAGAGTCCAGTGAGATTGCTTTTCGCTTTTTCTCTTTTTCAGATATAGACTAACGCTACCTCTCTTCATGATCAGTCTTTCTTACTATTTTGCTTTTATCTTTTTCAGAGGAAGCCTGCTTTTTTGGCATGTCTATAATTAGCAGTTTCTACTTGTCGTAGGTACAAGTACAGATTGAATGTCATGGTTCCAAGTATACAGTTATGGGGTGGACGAAGGTTTTGATGGGTGAGGAGTGATGAGTCGAGAGCAGTGTTGAACAATTGAATTCCCTTCTAGAGTGACACATGGTAGTTTGTTAGAAGGTTTCATGTGTGTGAGATACCCGAGTGCTAAATCCCAAAACCCTAACTCACCCTTGTTTGAGTTTTCAAAGTTCTTATTCATCTTACCTAAATTGTGTTTCATGTTCAAAAGGCTAAATCAAAGTCTTGGAGAGAGTTGTCATGTTAACTATTTTGTTCAAGTCCAAAAATCTAAAGTCGCCCTGTCACTCTACAAAAGAAGTCAAATTGTTTTTTGTTGAATGAAGCTTAAGGCATAACTTCATCTTTTAGTATGAGAATAAAAACTAAATCCACAAACACGGAAAGCATTAATGTAGAATGCTTTTGTCAACTTTGTTTGCACAAAAAGCATTCTAATCCTATCTAGTCTCTAAAAGGGAATAGGTCTACCTTTTTTAGTGGTTGATTGATGCTTTAAATGATAATTTTAAACATGGAAAAAATCCTTGAAATCTGATAGTGAATTAGGAGATAATACAACAACAAAAATGATCCGTATTGGATCATCATATTGTTTGTCATCTATCTTGAACCTTTCAGAGTGGAAAAAATTGGAGGAATCAACTTGCAGGGCCATTTTAGTGGTCCCAATTTGAAAAATTGGGGTTTGGAACCTTCTGGGGCCATTTTTCAAATTGGGGTTTGGAACCTTCTAGGGCCATTTTGAGGCTTCAAATGACATTTTTTGGGGTTAAAACTTTCTTAGCTGCTAGGATGCCGTGACACTGTTCTACACATCGAGACCTTTTCAACAGTGCAAAAATTGCGTCAATCTGAGCTCGTATGCAAAAGTTATGCCTCCCGCAAGTTGACCTACCGTGTTGACCACCATGGTGCAAGAGGAAGCCACATCAGCCCCCGTTACTCATGCATATGTGGCTAGCCACGTATGTAATTTCAAGAAGATTCTAGAAGGTCCAAAACCCTATCACAATTGAGGGTTGAGGAAGTAAAAAACCTACCCTAGATGGTTATCGGGCTATGTTAAATATGAAAAAATTTGAGGTTCCTATAGGCTGCCCAACAGGCCTATTTCAAGGATTTCAAACTGTTTTTCTCACTGTTTATAGGACAGTTATATTGCTGTCCAAAACAGTAAGTTCAGAACTGTTTCTTACAGGCTGCTACAAGACTGTTTTCTGTCCTTGTTCTGGCAGCAATCAAAACTGTTCTAGCTGCTGTTTGAAGGCTGCTAACAGGTCTGATATTCTGCCCTCTAAATCAAGTGATTTACTGCCCCTTTGAAGCTTCTCTTTGAATGGGTTTCAATAGGAAGTTTTTCTGTCCATAGTTAGCACATTCATTATACTTCAAAACAGAAAATACCCTCTAGGATCTTTAACACCTACTAAGCTGAAAAGTAAATAAACAAACCATGGCAATTTAACACAACTGTTTTTGGTCAACATGACCCTGGAAAAACCCCCACAGGGAAAACCAGTAAGAGAGTAGATGTATTATGGATATCTCGAAGCAAGTGCTACAACAAAGGACATATACAAAGGAATCTGATACAATGGCAAGCTCTTCTCAAGTTTGCTTTGGAGTTACTTGGTATTTGCACCCCCTTTTCCTTGAAGTGCCTGCTAGTGAAGTATGTGACCCTCTTTGGTGTAGCTCATGCACCCTTGTCAAATGCTTGAGTGGATGCGCCCTTCTCTTCACAATAGATGCGCCCTCCTCTCCTCATAAACAAGTGCGCCCCTCTACCAAATGGTGCGCCACTGCTTCACTAGATGTGCCAACTTGCTTGCAAGCTAAGTGCGCCACTATGTCATGGATGCGCCCTCCTCAAAGCTTGCCTTCTCTCATACAATGATGCGCCCCTTTCTCCACAAATCTCTCTTTCTCCTCTCTTCACATTTACCCAAATCAGTCAAGTGAAGAATTAGCCTCCTTTTCTCTGCTTTGCCTCCTTTAGCCTAATCCTTAGGCTAACCTACGAAACCAATGGCTCAAATTAGATCTAGGCCATTCTCCAAAATGAATGGATGAGATTAGATCTCATAATTCACTTAAGTTACCATAGTTTACTTCTTACCTCATTAATGAGTTTATAAAATCAACTTGGATTTATAACTTAAAGTACTTTGTCATTAATGATGTTATAAAGTCAAAGTGACTTTATAACATAAAGTAAAAGGTGAGGGTAAAAAGTTTCCCCCTTTGTGTTTAGAGACTCACAAACACAAGGGAACCACTTTCCAAGGTACCCAAATCTCAACAAAATACCGGGCCACTAGAAGGAGAAGGGGTTCCATTCTATGTTATTGTATTTTGTTCCATATCAGAGTAGAGAAACTGGGAGTGGGAAATTAGAGAGCATAACAGAGGATGTTAATGTTTTCTAGCAGCCTAACAAGCCATAGGTCTTAGGTAACTCCATAGAGAGTGCCTTCTCCTTTGTACTTGCATTATTTCCGTACCAAAGAAAATAGAGAAGAGTAGCTTCACCTTCTAGTTGGGTTTTATCTGGTAAGGTTTTCCCAGAATAAATATTTGTGTCATTTTGTGGATGGTGTGTGATTGTATTTTACTGTTCTCTATTTTTTGCATTTGATCTATTCCACGCAGAAGCAGAAAATCAACAACTAACATTCTAGAAATCTAAAGGAATTTAACCTTCATAGGCAGATTTTGGTTTTATTTATCAGATCTGTTGTGATGAATTGTTCCAGTGGAATATCCACGGCAATTTACAGATCATATTGGTATCAAAGTAGGTTTTCTTTTGGGTATTTGTGGGAAGTTGCAGGATCCAGGAATAAACTTAAAGAGAAATTGCAGAAACCATAGCCATGGCGGACGAGTCTGCTCATAATAACGCTCGAGATACAGTAGAAGAGAGTTTTGAGCAGTTGGAGGTGCAAGTTGCCAACATCAGTCGCAATATGAACCTCTTCATGGCCGCTATAGCAAGCAAGCTCAGATTGTTCGAAGATGATGGAGGCTCTAACTCAAAGATCGGATCAGAGGGGAAATCGAGAGATCGGGAAGAGTTAAGATAGGAGTCACGAAAAGAGTATGAGAAAGAGCAGTCGAGTTCGAGTGTTGTTAACCCTTCACATTCCCTATTGAAGATGGAAGCAAAAGTGGACACAAAGCCATACTAAGGTGAGATCTATGCATTAAAACTGAATCATTGGTTGCAACAACTAAAAGTTTATTTTAGCGTTCACCATACAGGTGAATGGTAGAATATTTCATTTGCTAGATTGAAGTTAGAGGGCCATGCTTTAACCTAGTGGGAAAGCCATACAAAAACACTTAGGCTGGAGGGTGATCAACCAATAACTAGGTGGGAGGACTTCAAAACCCTCATCAAGTCCCAATTCTACCCTATCGGGTATGTAGAGGACCAATGGATCTGGTGGCACTACTTTAGGCAGAGGCAGAGGCAGGGGCAGAGTGTACAAGAGTACACCACTGAGTTCACAAATATGGGCATCATGCTGGGTATTTTTCCCAAGAACCTAGATGTACTCCTCAAATATCTGGGGGTTTTACACAATCATCTACGAAAGCAAGTGATGCTCTTCAAGCCAAGGACAATGAATGAGGCGTGTGTATAGGCACAATACCTGGAAAACATAGGCCAAAAGAAGGGGCGACCAAGTGGTTCGAAGCAAAAAGAACACTAGGAAGCTTCCAAGGAGAGAAAGAAGAAATAAAAAAGGGGAAAATATAAGAAGACAGGAGCCACTGCACATCAGTGCAAAGATCCCAACAACCATTGCAATCATTGCAACATTGATGGCCACACCGAGGAAAAATGTTGGAAACTGCATCCAGAGCTGAACCAAAAGAATCACAAGAAGGACGAAAATAAAAATAATCTTTTAGCCATAGATTCAAGCAATTAGGTTGAAAGTAGCTCGAATGTGGATGAAAATATTGTTTGCACATTTGTGCAGAAGGAGGTGAATCTTAGTAGCCTTCATCAGCAGGAAGAGAAGGAGATGACCAAGCTCTTCCACATTAAGATTCAGGTCAAGAGGACCGAGATAGATGCTCTATTCGACTCTGTTTCACAGGCTAATCTCATAGTGACAGATCTGGTCAACAAGCTTGGATTAGAGGTTCATGATCATCCTAGCCCCTATCCATTGGGGTGGATAAACATGGATGCAAAGATTAAATTTGTTATAAGTGCTAATTTTATTGACGAAGTGGAATTGGACATAGTACCCCTTGATGTCTGTGTAGTGTTTGGATTCTGGAAGCCCTTACGTGTATATGAGGGATGCAATCTTCATGCAGAGAGCCAACCAATACCGACTAATCAAGGATGGGAAGTTTTACATCATCAATGCGCATAATGGCAAGTCAAAGATCTCATTGGTAAGGGCCAACCAAGCAAAGAAGTTGATTAGTTCTAGTAAGAAATATGTTTTGCTTTTCTTAAGAGAGAATCAATCTGATGATGAGTCACTGAGAGTGAAGACAACCGTAGAAGGGTGTACTAAAGAGTAGAAACATCAGTTGGAGGAGTTGCTACAGGAATACAAAAGAGTGTTCAAGGAGACTAAAGGGATACCACCCAAGAGGGATGTGGAGCACGGAATACAGTTATTGCATGAGTCCCCATTGCTGAATATTGGGCTGTATAGACAATCTGTTCTAAAAGCGAATGAAGCGAAGAAGCAATTGTAGCAACTATTGGAGTAGGGTGTGATTCGACCAAATGCCTCACCTTGTGGGTCACCCATCATAATTGTGCCCAAGAAGGATGGGACTTGGAGAATGTGTATTGATTATAGGGCATTGAACAAGATTACATTTAAGAATCGGTACCCTCTTCCAAGTATCGATGATCTGTAGGACCAGTTGCAACATGCCAAGTACTTCACCACGTTGTATTTGAAATCATGATATCACCAGGTGCGAGTCAAAGAAGGAGATATTTGGAAGACTTCCTTCAAGACAAGGCAAGGTTTGTATGAGTGGTTGGTTATGCCATTTGGTTTATGCAACGCACCAACTACATTTATGAGACTAATGAATGAGGTTTTAYGCCCTTATCTATATTTATTTGTTATTKTTTATTTGGATGATATACTGGTTTATAGYGCTACCTCAGAGGAGCACATCCCAAGACTCTGAAAAAGCACCAGCTGCTGGCCAATCTCAAGAAATGTGAGTTTGGTCAACCGTCTTTGGTGTATGTGATTGGTGGAGGGGAGCTCAAGATAGATTAGCAAAGATGTAGGCCATCATGAAATGACCAGTTCCTACAAATGTCACTGAAGTTAGGAGTTTTGTTGGGGCAACACAATACTCGCGGAAGTTCATAGCTTCATTTTCAACTGTAGTTGCACCACTCCATGCCATAACAACCAATGGTAAGAGTTTCCAATAAGAATCAGCAGAAGGCCTTTGATGAGTTGAAAAGAAAGATTAGTGAAGCACCAGTGCTTGCGCTACCAAATTTGCAGAAGCCTTTTGAAGTGGAGACAGATGCAAGTGGGTATGCCATGGGAGTTGTGCTGATGTAGGGAGGAAGGCTCGTCTGCTATTATTCTGAAGTATTTCATGGGGCGGTTCTCAACTACCCTACCTATGATAAGGAGCTCTATGCCTTGGTACAAGTTGTCAAAAAGTGAAAGCACTATTTGATGGGAAAGGAGACTATCATCCATGCAGATCACCAACCACTACAGTATTTACATGCCCAAAGTAAGCTACAACAAACCAGGCATTACAAGTGTATGGGGTTTTTACAACAATTTTGTCTAGTCATCAAGTATAAGAAGGGTAGCATAAATAAGTTGGCAGACCTACTTTCACGACCACCCACATCCAAGATTACAACTTTGGGAACTCTGATGCACATAGAGCCTTTTACCCATGATGCATACAAAGAGGCATACACAAAAGATGAGGACTTCAAGGAGGTGTTTCCGCAGCTACAACGCCAAATTCATATAGAAGAAGGTGATGGCAAGGCTGACTATCATTTCCAAAATGGTTTACTCTACAAGATTGACAAGCTCTGTGTCCCTAAAGGTGAACGAATGCAACTTATCAAGGAGGCTCACACCTCCAAGGTTGCAAGACATTTTGGTGTTGGGAAGGCAGTTGCCAATTTACAAAGGTATGTGTATTGGCCCAGAATGCAAGAAGATGTAGCACGGTATACTAGAGGATGTATACTTTGTTGTATCGACAATCCCAGTAACAAGAAGCAAGGTCTATACCATCCCTTATCTGCACCCACTCCACCTTGGGAAAGCATTTCCATGGATTTTGTGGGAGTTTTACAAACCACACGGAAGGGACATGACTATTTATTTGTGGTAGTTGACAGGTTCAACAAAATGTGCATTCTCATGCCTTGTAAAAAGACCATCAAGGGACAGGAAGCAACAAACTTGTTCTTTGAACAGGTCTGGGTGCACTTTGGGATACCAAGGAGAATCATCTCAGATAGGGATACCGGATTTCTCAGTGCATTTTGGACTACATTGTGGGATAAGATGGACACTAAGTTGAAGAGGTCTACAACATTCCATGCACAAACAGATGGGCAGACAAAAGTAGTCAACAGGACTTTGGTGCAGCTTTTGAGGGGTTACAATCAGAAGCATCCTAAGACCTGGGATGAAAATTTGATCTATATACAACACTCTTATAACATAGCAATCCACACTTCTACTGGTAAGTTACCTTATGAAACTTTCTTTGGGTATTTGCCACCTTCACCCATAGATGTTGTATATGGACAACAAGGAGAAGTGAGGGAGGACCTCACAGGAGATGCATTAAAAGTAGAAATATTTGTTGAGAAGATCAGGCAGATCCATTTGCAAGTACAAGAGACACTGAAGAAGTCACAGGAAAAGTACAAGGCTAAGCATGACCAACACAGAACATAGAGAACATTTAGAGTGGGAGAAAGAGTATGGTTACAACTGAATAAGGAAAGGCTACAGGGTCTTGGTAAGAAGATCAAGGCTCTGTGGTATGGTCCTTTTGAGGTATTATTGGGAAAGGTGGAAGATAACTCCTACAGACTCAATCTACTTCCATACATGCGCATTTAGTCAGTAGTGAATGTGGAGAATCTCAAACTCTATGAGCCTTCCATGTTGGATCAGGAGGAGGAGCAGGTCCTACCTTCCATAGAGGACTTAGCACTAGATGCTCTGGCAGAGTTGGCAAAGGACACAGTTTTGCAGAAACGATCCAGAACTACAAGACAGGGGAAGCATGACCTTTGGCAGATTGCATTGAAAGGACAAGTTTCAGGCAAAGCAAAGTGGTACTCCCGGGAGAAGTTAGAGGAAAAATTTCCTCACCTCATTCAGTAAAGCTTTTGGGGACCAAAATCCTCCCTAAATGGGGAGGTATGATCCGGATTGGATCATCATATTGTTTGTCATCTATCTCGATCCTTTCAAAGTGGAAAAAATTGGAGGAATCAACTTGCAAGGCCATTTTAGTGGCAGGTCCCAATTTTGAAAATTGGAGCCCATAACCTTCCGGGGCCATTTTAAGGCATCAAACGACATTTTTTGGGGTTAAACTTTCTTGATGCAACGCAGACCCCGTGACACTATTCTACACATCGAGACCTTTCCAACAGTGCAAAAATCACATCAATTGGAGATCGTATACAAAAGTTATGCCTCCCGCAAGTTGACCTACTGTGTTGACCACTGTGGTATGAGAGGATGCCACGTCAACCCCCATTATTCATGCATATGGGGCTAGCCACGTATGTAGTTTCAGGAAGATTCTAGAAGGTCCAAAACCCTATCACAATTGAGGGTTGAGGAAGTCAATAACTTACCCCTAGATGGCTATCGTGAAGATTTTCCAGGTCCTATCAAGCTGGCAACTAGGTCTGTCTTTGACCTCAAGTTGGCTCTAAGTTTCAACTATCAATGAAGGTTTTGCTGCTGTTTTAGGACAGCCAACAGTTCAGGAACTTCTTGCTGATTTGTGACCGTTACATTCTCAATTTTAGGTGCTCTAGCATGTAGTTTTAGACACCAAGGGTTAGCACATGCATACTAAAATAAATGTAACACACCTAGAGATCTTTATAGCTGAAAATAAAGCAATTCTACACTCTAACACACACGAAATTGTACACGGGTATTTTTGGTCAACATGACCCTGGATAAAACCCCCCCGGGGAAAACTAGTTTGGAATATATGTCTATATATGAGGAGAATAGATGGTGGAATACAACAAGTACAAAATATAGATGCACCTGATACAATGGCAGCTTGATCCAAGTTGAAACACAAGTCCAAAAGAAGGAAGAGTGCCCTAGGATGGTGCGCCCCTCAGAAATGCTGCCAAGACCATTGAAATGAAGCCAGATGCCAATTGGAAGCTCTGATCTAGAAACCCCTCCACAATCCTCTGATACTGATGAGTAGCCTCCCTCTGAAACAGACCTCACTACAATCTGACAACTCTAAGACCTCCCCACTGCTGATGCGTCCTCCTCAGATGTAGAAGCTCCCCACTAAATAAACTGGGCACTAAGCCTGCTGGCTATCTCCATGCAAGGAGGTGCCCAAGTTTTCCTCTCCCAATGCCTGAAACCTCATCCTCATGCTCTTCCTCAGACTCTTGGA
>SNQJ01S0054169.1:47975-62787 GCA_010110895.2 Picea sitchensis | reverse complement strand
CTATTGCCGTACATGAAAATTAGCGCTTTTTGATGGTGAAGCTTTTCAGTCCCAAAACCATCTAGAAAAGTGCGCCCTCCCCTAAGGATCACTTTGGCACTCAGCGCACCTTTTCAGTGGCTAGATCTCCCGGAAAATGAAACCCTAGTTTCACAAAGTACCAGAAAACCAGAGTACTAGAAGTACTAGAGTACCGGAAAACCAGAAGCACCAGTCAAGAAATCCGCAGATCAAGTTTGAGGGGGTAAAAGTTGGATTTTCGAAATTCTGACTACACCAGCATACTCATCTCAGCTCAGCGCATCTATTCCCTGGATTAGAATTTCAAAATTTGAAGTTTGAAAAATTAGGGTTTCCTCATAAAACACTAAGTTGCAGTTGCAGTTTCAGAACCAGTTGCAGTTGCAACATCAGTTGCGGTTGCAGTCGTAGAACCAGTTGCAATCACCCTTGAAGTTTTCTTAAGAGTTGGTAATGATTACCGCTGCTACCGGATGGAGCCACTACCTGCAAATGCTATCAAAGGTATGTACTCACATATGTTTAATGGTTAAACCCTAAAGAGTATTTGCAGGAGAAGAGATCTTTTGCCATAGATCCAGAAGGATCTCAAGATCCAACACGTTCAAAGGAATGAAGCAACACAAGTGTGATTATTCTGATATGCATTATTATTTTTGTAGAAATTATCTGAGGTCCTATGAGGCTGCCATCTAAGGTTTGTCCTTGACCTTAGTATGGCTCTAAGTTTCAACTGTATGGTTGTCTTCTTTTGCTGTTTTAGGACAACAAACAGTCATCCCACTTTCTGCTCAATGTTTTATAGGTTAAGNGAGCAAGTTTGTGAGGGCCTCAAGAGCCTTCCTTTGGAGGAAGAAGGAACCACAGTTCCCTTTCTTCATTGTGCTTTGATTTCATCAATAGACCAGCTCAAAAACATTGGTGATATTGGTCTTTTTGTGTTTGTTATTTCTTTATCCATACACTCATAGTTTTAGTTTGTTTTAATTTAATTCTTGTCTATAGTTTTGTTGTTCTTTTTCTAACCCTTTCCTCTACAGCTGTCATGCTCAGCAAGACCCAAATGGGCATTTAAGCACCCTTTATTTGCTCACCAAGTGACGAATTGGGTGCAAACAGATTAGATCTTAGCTTACTTGCAAAATTTTTATCTTTACAAGCAAGATCTAGCATAGGAAAGTCTCCTTTTGCAAATCCATTTCTAGTAAAATCTAAAGCAAATAAAAGATCTTTTATTTTTTGTTTAAATTTCATATTTAGCAAGTATAAGTGCTTTTAATTTGTTTCTCTCTAAAAGAAGTCAAAGATCCTAAGGAAGCAAGCTTTCTAACTTGTTTTCCTTAGTTCCTTTTGCTAGTTTTCATAAGTTTTAACTTAGGATTTTTTTTGGGTTTTGATACTAACATCCAAAGACACTCTTAAAGTGATTTTGGGCATCTTTTCCATTTGTTTGCTTTCTGTTTTGGTGTAGGTTTGCAAATAAACAAGGGGAAACTCTGCCTATTTTTGGAGGATTAGGAGCTTCTAGGACCCCCAAAAAAACCGTGAACCTTAATAGATCACTTTGTAAGCTTGTAACTTCCATTGATCCACTTCTATAAGGATCCAAAGTCTCACAAAGAGAGACCATTGTAATCAAAGCAATAAAAGAGTGGGCTACACAACACCTCATTTTTGTTTCCCCCTAGGGGGGTGGTGTCTTGTGGTGTGGTTGTGTGATTTGTTCAAATCTTTCATTTTATTTGCAATATCTAAAAAGATAAAATTTAACAAACAAAAAAAATCACACTTAGCTTATTTTTTATTTTGGAAAGTAAATCTTTTAATTGTTAAATTAGATTTCAATTTTTGCAATTTTACCTCTTTTTTTTGGAAAATAAACAAATCCCCTCAGCTCCTATGAAAAGAGGTTGGATAGTGTGGACTTAGTAATTAGAGAAACATTTACTTATGTCATTTCAATTTCTTGAAAATAAACCAGTCCCCTCAGCTCCTCTAAAAAGAGGTTGGTCAATGTGGACTTAGTTTAATTAGAAAACATTTACTTTATTGCAATTTTCTATTTTGTTGGCAAATAAACCCATGCCCTTAGCTCCCCGGTGTATATTCTTGACCCTTCCACTGCGATCTTATTCTCGATCTTTGGAAGTAAGTTCCACGCAGAATTGGGGCTGGTCAGTGTGGATTTATCTTAATTAGGACAATCTTTAAGAACTCTTGCTTGTGTGGAAACACAAGAGAGTTTGTGTAAGAAATCTAGCGGGAAATTTGAGATCTAGGTTATCACTGTTGGATCTCCCACATTCTCTTGAGCTTGTGTGCAAAATCAGAGGGATAATCTCCTTGTTGGATATTCAACAAGCTCAATCTCCACTCTAAGGAATAGCCTCTTAGAGGCCACATTTAGATTAGTTTTATTTTTATGCAATAAAGTCATTTCCGAACATTAATCTACTCTAAAATTTACAAGGAAAACTTCACAAGGCAATCTCCATATTCAGCAGCATTACAATTTTCATAATTATTGGCATTGGCCTCATTTCTATATATTCAAAGCCATTTGCTTCAAGTAAATACATTTCTTAAGTATTGTCATTTATCTTGACGTATTTATTTTGTTTACTGTCATTTACTTGCATGTATCAACAGTAATTTGAGTATCTTATTATGCAAGTATCTCTTTATTTAAGATCTCTTTTATAAGCAATTGTTGTGAATGAATGATATATGTTGTTAGTATAGATTTATGTTTTGTGTATTGTTCCTTGCAATAAACTCCTAGAATACTAGTTTTGCTTAGAGTTAATTTTCAAGCCTTAGTATATTTTCTTTATGCACTACCCCCCTTGGCTTCGCTAAGAGTTGGCCTAGATGGAGGAATCGAGGATCAGATGACAACACCTTGACTCAAGACTTTCCCCCAAGGACACACCAAGTGGATTGAAGATTTCTTCTACGTTCCCCAGGTGTGTATAAAGGTTGAAACAATTATAATGACTCTTGAATCTCGTGATTGTTGGTCTTACCTGATTATGTGGACTTCGTTTGACCATGGTGCACCTTGACATGGTCCTTTGGAGGATATTCATGATGATATCCATGACATTGTGCACTATACACAGGACATCGTGCACTATACACAGGACATTGTACATTTGATGCAGAGTGTCGGGCCATATGATGATTATACACACCATGGGATACTCTCCCATACCTCTTGGACCCTGGACGATGGATATATGAGCTCAGACATTGCAGATATGGTTAGATTGGCTATTAGATGGGCAGGAATCCCACACTATGGATAGTGCACCCCATAGCCACATTAGACTTTGATTTGAGGATGCTGCACTTGGAGATGATTGAACACCCCTTGGAGAGATGATGGACCTTTCTTCCACCTTGGACGTTGGCCTTTTCCACCTTAGACGTTGAGCATATTGATGATGGCATCATGCACTATGATGGTTTAATGATGGTAGGGATACCATACCACTAGGACATCCATTTTGACGATGAGATGTGACCTTTGATGAGGAGGTGTAACTTTTCACCATGCTTTTCACCTTTTAATGATGAGACGTGGCCTTTGGAGGCCCTTGTACCCTTCTAGAGCATGGCATCACCCTTTTTATGGCATCCTACATTCACATGTGCCATTCTTGAGGGGACATTTTGGTGTTTTAACATGTTTTATTATTGTTTGAGGCTATTTTGGAGGTTGGTCATCACCTATCGCACTTGTATTATGGATATTTTATGTTTTAGAGGAATTTTAAGGGTTATAGTTCTAGGGTTACCTCATATAAGAAGGCTATGTTACCTCATTATAAAATCATAACTCACACTTGTGGAGAATCATTATTACTTGTCTTCTTATCTTCTTTTCTTATCATGGAGCTCTCATGTGCACTTTTGGAGTGGTATTGTGAATGTTGTTGATGATATTGTAGCTTCGGGAGGTATTCCTACTAGAGGCCATGGTGTTAGGCATGCGGGAATATTTGTTGGCACCAAATTAGCCTTTCATTTCAGTGAAATCGGCCTTGGAATGAGGATGCTAGGGACTCATTGGTAAGATGATGGGCTTTGTGGGCTTGTGTGGGGATGCCACACCCACAAAGAGGAATAAAATATTCTAATTAATTGTTCAGTATAGAAAGGGCTCTCAAATTCACTCATTAGAATTGTATATAAGGAGAGAGGTCATTGTGACATTTCATCATTGTACAAGTATGGATTTAGCATAAGTGAGTAAGCACTTATGCTAGGAGTTTGGAAATTTCGGCAAGGGAAATTCTACAATTGTGGCAATCTTGCCTAGGAGTTCTTGGTATTTTTTGCTTATGTTTCTAGCCAAAGAAGGCTTCTAATTTTAGCCACACGTGTGAGGAGGAGAGAGAATCAATTCACACATGTGAAGAATTTCAAGCAATAGCAGGTCCGTACATCTGACATCAGCAGGCCGTACGGGCGACAGCTAAACAGAATCGTAAGTAGAGGAAGTTTCTGGGAATTTTGTTGAGGTTTAACTTGCTATTTTTATAGTTTTGCAGAGTACAAGGTAGTCCTCAGATTTGGTAAATTTTGTGTCAGTTATGTGTGTCAGCTATCAAATTATGTCAGTTGGGTGTTAGCTGGGAGGGTTGTTTTTTTCCCTCAGTATTTGTGAATTTGACAAAGTTACATAATATATATTTTGTGTCTCGTGTGCATTGATGATTCATCTCTGATCTTGATTGTTTCCGCTGCTATAGTTTTCAGACAATAATTTCAGTGTAAAATTCTTCAGTGATAACGGCTAGGGTTTAACTGTTGGATCACTAGGAAGTAATTTTCAGATCTAAAATTAGTCACACAGATCTGCATGTGAAAAAATGACAAACGCTTTCTCTTGTTTTGGTGGATTTTCATGAAACTAGGGTTTCCTCATGCATAACGACTTGGCTAGTAAGTGTTCTTTCCAAGTTTAAGTGTTTGTTCGTGGTATATTTTGGTTAATGCTCTATTATATTGGTAATTACCTTGTTTCCTTGAATAATTTTGCAAAAACCCTAAGGAAGGATTAAGATTGTTTATCCCCTTCCCTTGTTTTGTCCATCTTAATTTTGTTAAAGCATAAGAGATCAACTTAGGGATTATAATTGCATATCCTCCTAACCATATCCTTGAGGTTGAAGTCTAGGTCTTATAAGATAATAAACTCTAGGGTTTGACCTAGTTCCACTTGATATCATTTGCTAGACGCTAGAGAAGAGGTAGGACGACACCTAGGGTTTATAATAAGATAAACTCTAGGGTTTGTTTCCTAGAAGGTTTGACCTAGGTTTATGATTGGACAACCCTAGGGTTTTAAATCTTCAAGTCTTCTCTTGCCTTTAGCCTCCATTAAAGGTGTTGCATTGACTCCATATGCCTAAGGATTCAAGACGACACTAGTTTTTCTCATTTGCAGGTGATATAAAATCCTAGTTTAGCTCTCTCTCTCTCTCTCTCTCTCTCTCTCTCTCAACGACTTGTGTTAGCTTAGGATTTGAATTTGCACATCTTCATTCTCTTGCATTCGTAGTGTAACATCTTGCATTTATTGCTTGGAATCATCTCTAACATACTCATTGCTGCAATAATTGCATTTTCAACCTATAGGGTTTATCTCATTGCACTCAATTAACATAGTTTCATGCTCTTTATTTCATGTAATCATTGGTGAACAGTTTGTAAGTCTTTTCATGGTCTTTTGGCATATATTCATTCACTCTCTTGCTGATTTTAGAGCTAATATATTATTGTTGTTGTAAACTTGTTGCATGCATAAGTATCTTGTCTTTCTCTAGAAGTTTATTTCAGCTTTCACTTTTCTTTTGATAGCTACTATTTCGGGGCATTTAATTCATTTTCTTAGCTTAGATAACATCACAAATGGTTGTGATAACACCTTACACACTCACATATCTAATTACCTTTCCTTACTCACTTTGACCTTGCCTTTCACTCAACCCTAGCTAATAAAGCAATCAATATAGGGGGGCGTAGACTTTCCTTTAGCTTGCTATAGGATCCCTTGAGGTTGCTAGGGAAGCCGCCTCCTTGCGTTGGATCTTCATCCTTCACTTAAACGAGGGAAGTACTTTCTTAGGTGACAATGGCAATTACTCCACAAGTTACACTAGTCTAACATCTTGTGAAGGTTTTGCACAAGTGTTAGATTTTGTGATAACAAACCTCATCAAAAGAAATTGTAAGTGTGGGACCCTTGCCACATTTATTTCAATGGAATAGACAAAAACAATGAAATTGAGTAAAAAAACAATAAATTGGCTTTAAATATTAACAAAAGTAGGTAAAAAAGAACAGTAGAATTGGAAAAACTTGACAAAATTGGGTTAAAAACCTACGGAATAAGATTAAAACCCCCCCGAAATGGAAAAAAAAAGCTAGCATAATGTGTTGAAAATTACCAATGATTTTTCCAACTACAAATGAGAATTGTCGTTGCAACACAATTGCAAAAAACTTGCAAAAAAAGTGGAATGCAAATTTTTTTTTAGAGAGGGACAAGCAACAATGAGTTACCTACATAACAATTGTTTGAAATCAAGAAAGGTGGGTGTCAACGTGCCTGTAAAACACTTGAACACGTTGGATTTGAGAGCTCAATGAGAATTTTAGGTAGGGAAAATCCCAAGTAATCAAAAATTACAGAACCCTCCAAAAGAGGCCCTAATCTTAAGGCTCTGATACCAACTGATATTGAACAACAATGAAATGATGGGAATAAACTGTCACACAAACACAAATAAGAGAGCAATTATGCATGTAGAGGAAGGATATTGTCACAATGTAAACATATGTACACTCTACAATGCATTACTTATTTATATAAATACAAAATCAGTGGAAAGTGATTATCTTTCACCAAATGCAAAATTGGAGAGTGATCATCTTTTACAGAGTCTCATGGGGCTACAACCAAAATATCCATACTCAAGTGGATGATCAAGTGCAACCAAGGCCCCTATGAATTATATACAATGGGATAATAAAAATTAAGTGGAAAGAATAAATTGCAATTATAATACATAACCTAACTAAAATCCACTAGAAACTTAGGGACTAAGCCTCATCAATGAATAGAGAGACTAGAAGTCTCACTATTTAATAAGGATCAAATTAAATAACAACCAAATAATTAAGTAATTTTAGTTGGGCAAAAGAGAATAACCCATTCAAATAATGGTCAAAACATAAATATATATAATAGGATATATTAACAATTCTTCAAATAGTTTAAATGAAAACTACGAGTGAAGGAAACCTACATTGACCAAGTAAATGAACAAGAAACGTCTCTCCTAAAGACAACAAAAATGACAATCTTTTCCATGTAGACGTGTATTAAATTGTACACCCAAATGTTTGAGATTTACCAAAGAGTGTTGCAATACTATCATAAGTACTAGAAAACACATTGAAACTTTTGGAACTATATTTATGGAAAAAGCCATGGCTAGTTTAAATGAATTTCTTTACTAGCTTTTTAAGCAATCCTTAGATTTCATGCATCCTCCCCATATAAAATCCTATGTATAGACCATTACAAAACAAACTATATACATAGCCAATTAACAAAAAAGAATATCAGGCTTATTGATATTAAGATTAACAAAAGAAACATTACACTTATCCCAAGACAACACACCACAGATCCTATAGTAAACTAGATGGCGCCTACTCTCTGAGATATCTATTGTAATATTTTGACTAAAGTGCTCATGCAAAATAGGTGATTCCTAGAATTCTAATAATCACACACTTCTAACTCGATCCTATCATATATCTAACCAAACTTTCACCAAAGTATGTATATCTTTAACAATTAGATTATAATTTAGGAAGTAATAACAAGGTCAAGTTCATAAAGAAAAATAAGAGAATATCATTCATTTTGGACAAGATTGATAAGAGAATAGGTTTGTCTTTGATTATTGCCCAGTTCACCACTCTATTTAGTAATTATTGCGTTCATATGTTAAAATCCCTTCACCCATATCAACTACAATACGAGTGGGGACTAAGGTTTTAAGGGTTTTTTCCTATTCAACCAATCAAAAAAGGTTTCGCTCGAGATATGAAGTATCTCATTTAGATATCTCCAAACATCTCCTTGGTTAAAATATATTGAGTAATCACAAATCCCACCATCTTTGACATTCTCTCATTGATAAAGATATCTCCAAATATCTCCTTGGTTAAAATATATTGATTAATCACAAATCCCACCATCTTTCACATTCTCTCTCACTTGATGCAATAAACATTTGACAATAAAGGATAATTTTAAGGGTCCAAGAAAATTTTGACATATATTTTTTTTCATTATATATCTACTTTAACAATTAGGTAAAAATTATAAAAGTTTTAAAATATATTGTTATCTAAAACAAATTCAATTTCTTATAGAAAGATTGAAGTAAATCTTCCATTTCAAATTTGCAACTTTATAGACAAAATTTTTGTAAGAAAAGCTAATTTACAAGTATTTCCTCAAGAAAAAATTGTGAGAAATAAATTAGAAAGTGAAATTGGAACTTGGTGGTCTACACATTCTTTTTTATGTAAGGTTATTCCTCTCATGTTCACAATATTGCAATAATTGGTCTTACCTAGTAAAGAACGACCAAAGAGTTAAGTAAACTTAGTTAGGAATATTCTTTTTAATGAGGAATATCTTACCCTTTCTTATAAGCTAGAAGGAGGGGTGCTTGGTGACATGATAAAAAAAAGGTCATCTATTGTACCAAGCTAGTACCAAATTCATTGGAAACTGTAACAAAATATATATGCAGTTTGTCTCAAGGAAGCCAAGAGAGTATAAAGCCCTTTTTCCATGATATGCCTACCTTCCTCATACGACGAGTTTTTAATGGTTTAGGCTAGCCATTACAAAGATTAAAATAAGATGAGTACTTTTAGGGGTATGAACTTCAATGTTAAGGAAGGCTGAAGAGAAGGCTAGCCATGATAGCCCGAGTATTAGGGAAATTAAAGGGAAGATGGAACTAAACACCTTGAGCTAGAATCAAAGGTGAAAACAATTAAAACTTACTCACCTTGACTTTTATATGAGATATGCCAAAAATAAATGGTGGTAGCTCCATAAAGGTGAAATCAAGCAATAAAGAAACCTCAAAGGCTATGGTGAGGAGAAGAAAGTGTTGAAGATAATGGGAAAAAGGTTGCTACTACACGTTGTTAAAAGGGTGTTATAACTGTACAACAATAAGAAGGAAAACACTCTCTACATTTAAAGTTTCCACAGTTAGTCATAATGAGGTTTTGGACATTTCAAAACCTCATACACAGTTTTTGTCCAGAAAATTTTCTAGCATAAAGATAATATAGACAAACTTGCCTCTTGCATCAAATCCAAAAACTAGAAGCCTAAACATGACCTAACCCCTTTCACACTTCAATATGTTTGACAAACATTCCAATGACTCTAATTGCTTATCTATCCTAATTTGGCTCCAACATGGACTTCATGTTCGTAGCTTATATGTGCTAAATGATTTCTAGCTAACATTGATGACAAGTCAATCCCCACTCTATATGAGTTGGACCTGAGGACCACCCAAAGAACTAAAAAGTTCCTTTTAATAACAATACAAAGAAAGATAAAGAAAGCATCAACATTGCTTCATACCTATTCCTACTACTCAACTCATGCAATAATATTGAGAAATTATGAATTCCCAATGTGTAGACATTTGGATTTTCATGGGAATAAGATAAGGTATCCCATCCCCACTATAATATGAATGTAAAATAGCAAATTATCAAGTTCACTTTGGCATCTTAAAATGAGTCTCTCTTACACATATGAAGAAAGAAATGTTTTTAATGTATATGTAGCATTTAACATTTTACCAACTTATATATGGTGAAAATTACTTTTACCTTGAATTATGTGTTTCTTAGATAGTAATTATAAGAATAGTTAGTATTTGGATAAAGTCATAAGCTCTAAATTTTGAGACAAATATGAATCACATATTTGCATATGAAAATGTATTCTCTTTGTAAAATTCTTTATCTAAATAATTATTGTTGTATTTTGGTTATTACAATTTAAGTTTAAGTTTGACTAAATCATAGTTTTCCTTTCAAATTTGACTAAGAAAAGAAAATGATATAATAATTTACATGTAATAGAAAGCTGTAAAATAATACTCTAAAATAATTTAGTCAAAATATTTAAAAATTTTATCCAAATTAATCATTCATAATATACAATACTATAATTACTCTTTAAAAAAAACAAAAATAAATATAAAAATAAATAAATATTTCATATAAATAATTAATAAAATATTTTTAAATATATAAATAGTTAAAAAATAAATAAATATTTCATATAAATAATTAATAGAATATTTTTAAATATCTAAATAATTAATATTATAATTACTATTTTTAAAAAAATAAAAAATAATTTCATATAAATAATTAATACTACTATATTAAAATATATAAATAGTTGATAACATAAATTTAAATATATAAATAGTTAATAGATTATATTTAAATATTAAAGATCATATAATTAAAATATTTCATATAAATAGTTAATATATTATATTTAAATATTAAAAAACATATTTAGTTAAAATACATATGAAATTATGAGATATATTTGATTAGTATAGAGTTTTTGAAAACCATCCTATCATATCTATAATCTATATCAATTACCCAGGCATCAGTAGTTTTTGAAAACCACTTTATAATCTCTCATGTGTGGGCCCAGCCCATAAAAACCTCTTTCAGTTATATTTCATATCGGAAGAAAACAACCACTTAACAGAAAAAATTATCAACCCTAAACATTCAATCCTCCCCAACCCTTCCATTTAACATAATATAAAATGCAAGTAAAGTGGAATAGAACATTTTACCTTTGAATCGTTCGGCTGTTCTCGTTTTTTCAAGGGGCCGCCGGTACCGTATCCCAGTTGTTTAATGAGATTGCCGGTACCGTATCCACACGTGCAGATGCAAGGCTGAGCGACGTCCTTTGAATCGTTCGCGTGGTTCAAGGGGTTGCCGGTACCATATCCCAGTGGTTTAATGAGATACAGGTAGCGTATCCGCAGTGCATATATCTGTTCATCCCTCTAAAATGTAGGAGAATGCTATAAATAACTATAAATGCAACAGAAATCCAATCCCATCCCATCCCACCCAAGAAACATAAAGACCTGTAAACATTCTTAGCAAAAATGAACATAAATCAATTGAAAATAAACAACAAGAAATCATCAGCAAATCTGTAAAAGGAAAAGCAAAATAGATATCCAAAACGCAAAACAAAAGCAAATAAAAGAAAGGGCAACCTGCAAAATGAATGTATTTAAAAAAAAATCCCATCAATCGTTGCAATTCAATATAGATGGAGAGAAAATGAACGATTAACTCAATTGTTGCAGTTCAATGATCGATGAACAGGATCGCTAATGTTTGTTCACAGAGCCATCTTAATGTCCTCCAGGCCAGAAATCAGAATTAAAAAACTGTAGAAAGTTGGCTCACCGAGTGTTTAAATAGAGGGCTGGGCCGGGGGAGGGAGGTGAAGAACCCCAGCATCCAACGGCTATATATTTATTTAACCCTCCGTTTAATAGTAATGCCACCCTCCCTCCTTGAACAAACAGACGGAAGAAGCATAACAACCAAAGATGTTGCTGCTCTGCTTTTGTTTTTATCAGGAAAGATAGACTTGCTTATTTTTTTCTTTTACACCAGATATCCTCGTTTCAAACTGAAAAAGTCTGTCAAATTTGACGGTTTAGACTACTACATTGCCTGTTCTGACGGTTTTAAGCAATATAGTTGACATGTGTAAGAAATTTTTGACCGTATTTTTACCCGTCAAATTCCATCCCTCACGCCCGTTCTTCTAATTTGTCTGTACATGCATCCATCCATCCATGCCGTCCGTGCACACCAAAGTAATTATTATAAAAAGGAAACATTAGCATTAATCCTTTAAATCAAAATTATATGCAAAAATTATATATAGTTTTTTTCCACGGAAAGGTTTACTCCTTATATTCAATCAGAATATAAAAATATACACAGCAGCTACAAATAACATGAACAGAGGCCTGTTCACTCAACGACAAGTTCAAAAACAGAAGGTAACGCCCAACGTACAAAACTGGGAATTTTACAGAGCCAACAAACCAGTCAGATCGTAATCCGACCCTGTGAAGTCGCCGAAAGATTAAGCCTGATGCAGATCTCTGAAATCTGTTGCCACTGGGTCTAGTAAACAGAGAGGTTATCAGCAAAAGGTCAGAACTGGTCATTGACAGAAAACCGATCCGATTGTATTCCATCCCAGAGAAGGTCACCGAATGGTCAAAGCCTGAATTTGATGGTGGGCCCAGCGTTACCATCCACCCACTTGGTGAAGCTAAAAAGTCTCGGGGGCATATGCAGAGCCAACTTGGAAAGAGAATCGGCCTCACCATTGTCCTCCCTATAGATATGAGAGACGGAGAGGTTCCTGAAACAGTTAGCTGTCTCCTTGGTTCTATCTTTCCAATTCTCGAGAGCCGCCACCTTGAAGTCCACTTGTCCCTTCAGCGAGTCAACAATAACCTTGGAATCGCCCAGGAGAAGAAGATCATCAAAATGCAGTCGTCTTGCCAGGTTGAGGGACGCCCAAGCCCCCACCAGTTCAGCCTTCATATTTGTTCCATCTCCACAATTTAATGTCCAACGATAGCAAGTGTGTGTGTTTTGTATAATTTTCCCTCCTGCACCGCAGAGAGATCCATGTTGTTGAGAGGCTCCATCAAAACAGGCGACCACCCTGTCTGTAGGAAAAACAAAACGGTTCCGGCGCTTTGAAAAATTGGGTGGTTGAGTTTGTTGTATAACTACCTTTTGTAGGATAATATTCGCCACAAGAAACGCAGATGGAGGCTTCCCATCAAAGAGCGCAGCATTCCTGCACTTCCAGACTTGCCAAAGGAGGTGGATTGGCAACAGGGAGAGCGAGTTGTAGACTCTGGTCCATCGTTGGAGACAATCGAGGATGCAGGTGCCCAACCACGTTGTGTAGAAAAGGTGCGAAGGGTCAAGTATCTGCCAAACTGCTCGAACAAAGGGGCAAGTGATGAACAGATGTGGAATGGATTCGCTCTGATTATGACAAAGGTAGCAGCGACTTGGCCCCTCCCATCCACGAGCCTGAAGATTCGGCCAAACCAGTATTCTGTTCTCAACAAGAAGCCAAATAAAGAACTTTAATTTGGCAGGGCAGTCTGCCTTCCATAACTGTTGAAAACGATTTGATTTGTCATGTGGCCAGTAGAAGGATACAAGCGCATGATAAACGTTTTTTGCTGTAAGAGCGCCCGACTAGTCCCCTCCAGTCCACATAAGAAAGGCTGGTCTGTCTTGCAATCGTATGCCCGAAGCCATCAATAGCTGTGTGTAGCACCTCCATTCAATGTGTAAGTCGGCCTCCAGCTGTAGCTCTTCACCGCTTAGCCAATGGTTGCCGAGCAGGCCCCCATTGATCGGGGAAATGAATTGATTAAGGTAAAAAAGATTTCTACTGTGTAAGTGTGTCAACAGAGGAGCTGAGAGGAGGGCACGATTACCCATGCCTAGAATGTAATCTCTGCCAACTTCAATCTGCTGTCCATTTCCCGGGTTCCAGGAGATCCACTGTAGAATAATCAGCAGAGTCGATGAAAGATGTTTCCAGACCAAAGAGCCGTTGTTGGGGCGATCCGATGCCGATCTGATCCAAATGTGTATTGGGAGAGAATGTAAGTACTTGTCTTTGATAACTGAGCCCCAGAGGCCGGGATGCATGAGAATCCTCCAGAAAGTATTGGCCGAGATCGCCCTGTGGAAGAATGGTAAGTGTCTAAGACCCCAGCCCCCCAACGATTTTGGTTTTAAGATCGAGGCCCAATTGCATAGGTGATAACCTTTGTTTTTTTTACTTCCTGACCAAAGGAAAGAGAAAATCAGTTGTCGAAGAGATTTCAGAATCGAAGTCGGGATGTGTGAGAGCGCCATCCAGTACACCGGGAGGCTTTCCAGTACAGATTTTATTAGCACGAATCTGCCACCTAAAGATAGAAATTTGTTGCACCAGTGTTGGATCTTGTTGTTGAATTTATCAAGAATCCAATGCCAATCTTTACTAGAATATTTGGAAGATTTTAAAAGGAATCCAAGGTAGGAAAAACCTTTGTCAAGTTCAAGTGCTTTGATGCCAAACAGTGCTGTCGTGTCCGATAGAGAGATCGCCTGAGAATTGCATATAAGGAAGATGGATTTTTGTAGATTGATCTCCAAGCCGGAGGCTGTGCAGAAAGAGTTAAGGATGGAGTGGATCAGTGCCCATTCATTCGGATCAGCCAACGTCAGGATCAACACGTCATCAAAAAATTATATATAGTTACTTCTATTGTAGCAGAGTTTTTAATTACAAAAATACGGAGGAGAAGATAACAATCTTTCTGTACGTAACAAAGATGGATTCATGCCACTTTTCTGTTACACAACTTTTAATAAAAAACATTGAGGAGGAGACGAAGATAATGAACTTTTTTCATGTAAAAAAATTGATTAATGTTTTGTTTTTTAATATTAATTATTTTGGTGGGCCTAATGGTTAAGAACATGTGTTTCCTCTTAAGAGGTCACAAGTTCAAATCCAAAGGGGGTAGGGTATGTATACCTTCGTAGACTTTACCAGTCAAAT
>SNQJ01S0054169.1:35647-47891 GCA_010110895.2 Picea sitchensis | reverse complement strand
ATACATTATTCAAAATAAAAATGATAACTTTATTAAAAAATATTTTAATTTTTTTTTTTCTAAGATTCATATAACCATCAAAAAAAATACCATGATTCTAAATAAAAATATAACTTTTGATTCTAAATAAAAATATAACTTTATTAAAAAAAAACATTTTAATTTTTTAATGTAATTTTGTATATTATAATTTGATTTAAATAATATATTCAATTATGATAAGTTTTCTCAAAAAACATTAATCAATCAAACCAAAGATAAACAAACCTATTTCATTAACTAATTCTATTTATTTAATTAATTAAATAACATACTAAGTTAACTAAGGTTTTCCCATTAAAAAATACATTAATTAATCAAAATAAATATCAACACACTTATTTTATTAACCTATTTCATTAACTAATTATAATTAATTAATTAATTAAATAACATACTAAGTTAATTAAGATTTTCTCATTAAAAAAATACATTAATCAATCAAAACAAATATCAATACACTTATTTCATTAACCAATGATACTTATCTAATTAGTAAAACTTATATTCTTAAAACATAAGCTTAGATTTGTGCCTTAATTTTTTCTAATGAGAATAGATATAGTCTTCTATATCCTTAAAAGTTTAGAGATCCATGCTTCTCTATAGTATACTATATTATGTATGTCTTTAAGGTGTATTATGTACAAGTATTTTACAATGCCACCATCACAAGCTAATATCAATTATAGTATCACATCAAAGTTTATAGTATGTATACATGTGTACAACTCATGTATAAATTTGCTACAAACTGAAAGCACTCAAAATTATGTTCATCTTACTTGAATTTTATTGTATCATAATCATTAATACTTATTATTTTAGACTTTATTGTGATTCCTTGATTGTTTGTTATGCATGGAATTGATTGAGAGGACTTTGATTCCTTTGACACGATGTATTATCACTATAGGTAATAATGAACTCATTTTGGGTATTTGAATGCATGATCCATAAACATAAGATTACAACTTATATATCTCACTCACATAAGTCCTTTACAGAAATGAAATATAATCTATGTTTTCTATAGGATGCAAAGTTCTATGTCTTTATAATTCATTCAAGGCTTCTATTCTAAATTTAACTTTCACACAAACAATCAACTCTCTATGCATGAATGGCTATAGCCAACCTCTATATAGCAATCTCAACTAACAATAAATCTTCATTGTATGAAATTCAACCCAACCTCAATTAGAATGTTGTCAACAATTGTCTTCACTCTTTAGATTTACAATGAGAGGATCATTCCAATACAATCACAGGTGAGAACATACCATGGCCACTCATTGTCAATCCTCGACAATGAATTATATCGTTTCGGATGAAGATGTCAATCCACCAACAAATATAATATGTCACTCCATCAATGGATAAATAACATGAACACTTTGTTGAAGGTAACACTCCCATCATTGATGCAAATACACACACACACACACATTCAAAATTCAATATGCAAAGCAATTCATTCTTGTAATTTCTTTCATACTTAGATTAATATACACATGATATACCATACATGTGGTAGAATTGTTAGCAAAGTAATCACACTCCTTTGTGCAGACTTTATCACATGGAATTTGATGCAAGGTATTCTCAACATTTTGTGTAACATCCTCAGTTTTAATAGGTGATAGAAAATACCAAACAATATGACATATAAAAAAAAATCTCGATACTGAAATTTGTCAATTGTGCAGTAATCTCACTCGAAAAAATCTTTGCCTAGTCGAAGATTACATTTTCATGAACTATAAAATGCTATATATACAATGCCAATCTAGGAATGTTTTATGTAGAGTCTTGGCCAACAATTCAAGTATATAACCAGGAAATTTATTTATAAGGATTTTTCAAAGAACTTATTTGAATCTTGGATATATCTTCTAGAATTGATGCAGGGTCATGTAAATATTCTCGAAGAAGTTCTATTCCATTATCTATTCTTTTTAGAAAAATTATGGCTCCTTCCCCTTTGTAAACCAGGTTCGTCTCCGACAATTTCAACATCTCCCTAAATATTGAAGGAGCCGAGGAAACAAGAGAACTGCTCTGCAATGTGATGACTCTTATGTTTTGGATAAACTTGTCGATGCACCAGGCGATGATATCCTTGCATTCAAAGACTTTTGGGATGCAACCTACGAGAGATATCTCTAAATTCCACACCTTATTGTTTTCTTTACCCATTAGATTTGAATAGTACCAGTACGATTGGGACCAATGATAGTTTTGGCTTGTTGAGCCTCCAAATTGACATCCCCATTACCATATTATACTCCTCATTTATACCTTTTTGGCCTACCTGAACTTGGATCAATGATAAAGAACCCTACCTCCAGCCACTGATAAGGTCATAAGGTAAAGTACAATTGAATTCATGCATTTTGTGGTTTATTAAGCTAGGATACTGAATATTTCATGTACTAATGTTTAAAATAACCATGTGTAGCCTTTGACCTTTGGATGAAGTCCAACACATCTATGTCATCTCATCTATCTGGTACTTATGCGCTAGATTTCCCACTGTTTGCATCCGGTACCTAGCACATCTTCCATTCAGATATGGTACCGACAGACCATTCACTATTGCGATTGTGTACCAACGATCACAAACTGTTCTAGTCTGGTACCAATTAATTGCACATTGCTTGGATCCAGTACTATCTATTAAATCTCACCTGTCACGATTCGATACCAATACAGGAAAACATAGTATGCTAACATTGGCTCCAGATCATGCTCAAGATAATTATTGAGTGTTTATGTAATCATCAAGTTCTAAAAAGACTATATTAAGCAAGTTTGTTTATTTCTTCATCCTCATACACTTCATGTCATGAGGATGAAGCTTAAAATATGTAACCTAATATATAAATTTGACAATTGCTAATTTGTAAAAGATTTCACCTCCTTGTGTTTCACGACTAAGACTGTTTAAATAGTCATGGAAAGCATGGTGGAAGTAGTAGAGAGTTGGCATATTGCAGCATGTGAAGCAGTGTTACATATTGTAGAACATCTCTTGAGATTGAAGTTTTAATAGAAGAATGTCATTTATTCCCATGTCTTGATCAGTTATGAATGAATGTGAGTTGAGTTGTTAGTATAGTTTCATGTTTTGAGGTTTTTAGTAAGAGTGATGTGTGGATTAAAGACCAACTTACTATAGACTCCAATCGTTGACCTGTTAAAGCGGCAAGGGCCCACCGCCCAACAAAGGTCAGCATCCTTATAGAGTAGTTTTAGCATTTGATTTCAATAGTATAATTTTTAGACTAGCTAAAGCTTCCAAATGATAGTAGTATAGTTTCAGTTTAGGATTTTGATTATGATTGATTAAGGATCTTTATTTACTCTATTTTTCATATGCTCTGTTTTTGTTCTTATGAATTTGATTTTTCCTAATGGACATGGATGTTGGCAGCAGTAGTCAAACATAATTGAAAAAGAACTAGCGAAGTTCACAATAGAATATTGTGAACCTCAACATACTCAATATGTTGGCTATTGAACTACCCATGTTATGCCTTGATGATTGATTCCCTTTTCAGAAGTGTGATTGCATAGTTAGATTTTTGGGTCAGATAACAGAGTTGATCTGTCAAAATAAATCCATCTCATATTTGCATGTACCCCAATGGAGTAGATAGTGTCTCTGTGAAAGACAACCAAAGTGTGTTTCAGTTTGTTTTATTACTATACTCGTGACATTAGAATTACCTCTCTTACCGGTGTATTTTAACTCTCTTGATTACGATTCTCGTATTGATAATTAATGAGTGCATTATACTAATTATATAAGCAACACAACATTTTGGCGTCGTTGTTGGAGAGTTGCAAATGGTAGGAAAGTGATTTTATCTTAGATTGCTTATATAAGTTTTTGAATAATTTTAAAGGTTTCTTGAGGGAGGAGGATAAAAAATTTAAGACGTGAGTGAAGATCCACGTGGCCACTAGAGTGGGGTTCTTCGAAGCCAGGTTGTCTTCTTACCTTCTATATATAATTAGGATTTCAATTGAGTTAAGTATCAAAAAAAAAAATATGCATAGATATAGGGATAACAAGGGTAGATTTCTAAGCTCTAAAGATTCAAAAACAAACCCCCCCACTAATTCAACTAACATTGGAGCAAGAAAAATTCCACTAGGAGGGAGTTCAACAGGAGCCAGTGAGGCTCCAGAAGAGGAACCTAGAACTGAGGAATCGACACTGAGGAAGATAGAACGTGAGTCTGTTGAAGGAACTGAACATTTAGAAGACATACAAAATCCAGTTTCTGAACCATCTATAAGTGGAGGAGGAGCACGTAGTGAAATGGAAGAAGAATAAGGAAATGAAAATGCAACCATTGAGACTGAGACCTTCGGGTTTCCAATCTTAGATATTTCCAGAAACATTAGCATGAAAAATATCACACTATCATCATTACCCATTTTTAGAGGTATGCCAACTGAAGATCCAGATTTATTTTTATTTGAGTTTGACATATTATGTAGAAGCTATAACTACTCAGATGATGCCCAAAAACTTAAGCTCTTTCCAACCAAAATAAAAGACTCAGCCTTGAGATGGTTCATGAGCTTAGGAGAAAATACAATTCTCTCTTGGGATCAGATGAAAGAAACATTTTTACAAAAATACCAAGACTATTGTAAGGATAATGCTAAAAATGACATTTTTAAAATGCAGCAAACAGAAGATGAAAGCCTTGAAGACTACTTAGAGAGGTTCTTATACAATTATCAAAAATCAAAATTATTCACCACAGACCCAGTTGTAGTAAGAACTGTATTTTTGAAAGGTCTTAGAGATGACTTCATAGAAGTTTTAAATTTGTTAAGTTCAGGAGATGTGCACCAAAAACCCTTTGTAGAAATTGCAGATGACTATAGAAGATACTCAAGAAGACAAGCTAAAACATGCAAAGGACTAAGAGATTCTTTTAGCAAAAATTCAAGACAAAGCTCAGGGATTGTCACCAGAATTGAGTTAGGAAACTTATTAGAGAACTTTAAAACTGAAATCTTGAGCACAATCGATAACCAAATAGATACTCTAAAACTGAAAAAGAAACAAGAAGAAGAGGTTGTTTTTGCAATCGTTTGTCCTAAATGTCGAAAGAAGCACCATGAGAAAGAATGCCCATTAAATGTCATAAAATTTTGTGGCCTATGTACACTAGAGCACCCCACATCTGAGTGTCCAACTTTTCTTGAGATGTAATCCATGTATAGGGGAGGGGGAGTCTCGCAAGAAAAACCATACCCCTCTAGAAGGCCTTGGAGAGAAAAAAACCCCAATACATTTTATGACCCTAATACACAATACCAATAATAGCAATGGGGTCGTCCTCCAATGCCCTATTCCCAATGGACAACTCAACAAGCTCAAACTCAACCTTGGAAACAAGGTTGGAGGGGGCCTGTGTATGGGAATTCCTCTTTCCCTACATATCCACAGTATCCTACAAACATTTCCCAATTACTACCTAGATTTAACCCACCTCAGATGCAAGATTTACTTCCACCTACTATACAACAGCAATTCACAGCACCCTTGAACCCTAACCAGCAACAACAAGCACCTATAAATGTTAATCAACAGACACAAAACCAAGCTTCCCACAACCCTCCTAGACCAACAACAATCCCTGCCCATCTAATTCATAACCCTAATAATCGACCCACCCACCCTGTGCAAAATGTAGAGATACAAACTTTTCCCACCTATGAAATTCAACTAAGATCCAAGAAAGTTGTAAATCAATCAAATTCTGGAGTAATGATTCAAGAAGAAAATGATAATCATTTTGAACAAGAAAACACTCAAACCACCCCTGAAGAAGGAGGGACTTCCCCACATATTCCAACCACTTATCAGTTTGTAGGAGTACCTCAACAAGTTAATCTTCCACCCTACCATGAAAGACTATTAGTGAAGAAACCTGATCCACCCTTGCACAAAGACATAGAGGACGAGTTACGAAATATATGTATAAAAATACCTCTGCTGCAAGCCATCAAAGATATCCCCATATATGCCAAAATCATAAGGGATATTTTCCTTAAGAAACCAGGAAGGAAGAAGAAGGAACCTCCCCTTGTTCNAAGTTAATCTTCCACCCTACCCCGAAAGAATATTAGTGAAGAAACCTGACCCACCCTTGCACAAAGATATAGAGGATGAATTATGAAATGTATGTATAAAAATACCTCTGTTGCAGGCCATCAAAGATATCCCCATATATACCAAAATCATAAGGGATCTTTGTATTAAGAAACCAGGAAGGAAGAAGAAGGAACCTCCCCTTGTTCAGGTAGTAGGACAATTATCTAAATTTATTTCTGAAATGCCATATAAATATAATGACCCTGGGAATCCAGTAGTCACTATTCAAATTAATGGTATTTCCTTACCAAACACACTCATTTATTTGGGTGCAACAATTAATGTAATTCCTTTTGACACTATGCAAAAAATCCAAATCAACCAGTTAAGACCAACCCAAACCATGATAGAATTGGCAGATAAGTCAGTCATTAGCCATGCAGGAAGTTTAGATGATGTCACGGTTACACTAACTTATTGGGAATATCCAGTAGACTTCCTAGTCATATATTCTAAATCATCCTCCAAACCAGGACACCATGTGGTTCTTGGTCGCCCTTGGCTGGCCACAACAGATGCCTTTATCAACTATCGGTCTAGTGAGATGACAATATCCAATGGCACACATAGCCAAAAGCTTGTTCTCTTCCCTCTTGCTCAACTAACACAAAAGATACCTCTTTGGCTAGAAAACCCTTATGAAGAGGAAGATTGCATCCAACCACTGTTAACACTTGAACAAGTAAAAGGTATGCAAGAAAAATCAGATGAACAAGTCTTAAGTTTATTTTTGGTTGACACAAACTGCATTGAATATCCTAGGTCTTTCGCAGAATTATCACACATTTTCAGTTACGAATTCCAACAAACTTGGCATCCTGATATCACTCAATTATATACTTTATCACCAACTTCCTCAGAGAAGGAAGAAAGTACTAAACTTGTTGAGATTAGCCCAGGAAAACCTTTGTATATCAACTCTAGTTTGGAACCAGAACAAAAGATACAAGTAATTGAAATGCTCCAAAAACAGTTTGATGCCTTTGCATGGGATTATGAAGACATGAAAGGCATTCACCCTGACACATGCAAACATCATATCTACACTAATGACCAAATCAGACCGGTTAGACAACCTCAATGGAGGATGAATCCAACCCTTAAAGACATTGTAAAAGAGGAATTGCAAAAAATCCTTCAAGCCAATCTCATATACCCCATTTTAGATGGTTAATGGGTGTCTCAACTTGTCATAGTTCCCAAGCAAAACGATAAGTGGAGAATATGTGTAGACTTCAGGGAGTTGAACAAAGCCACCCATATGGATTATTTCCCCTTACCATTTATTGATCAGGTGTTGGATACCTTGTCTAGAAACAAGTATTTTTCATTCATAGATGGGTTTAGTAGTTACAACCAAATACAAATAGTACCCAAAGACCAGGAAAATACCACTTTCACCTGCCCATGGGGAACCTATGCTTATAGGGTTCTTCCTTTTGGACTTTGCAATGCCCCAACCACTTTTCAAAGGGTTGTCCTAGCCATTTTTTATGACTTGACCAATGATTGCGTAGAAGTCTACATGGATGAATTTACAATCCATGGAAATGACTTCCAGGAAGCTTTGACCAGTCTAGAAAAAGTATTGATTAGGTGTAAGGAAACTAATATTTCCCTAAGTAATGAAAAGTCAAATATGATGCTCACTGAAGGTATTGTTTTGGGATATCGCATCTCGGGTTCTGGAATGAGATTTGATCCCACAAAGATTCACATCATCACACAAATCAGAATACCTTCCTCAAAAAAGGAAGTTCGCATCTTTTTAGGGCATGCATTCATTCTGAATTTTATAAGCTTAGTTATTCCCTTATTTAAATTATTATCTAAAGAAGTTGAATTTATTTAGAATGATGAATGCCAAGTATCTTTTGAAATTATAAAACAAAGATTGTCAAGTACTCCCGTATTAAGAGGACCAAATTGGTCCCTTCCTTTTCATATATGTATCGATGCCTTTGACACAACCCTGGGGGCAGTTCTTGGACAAAGGAAAAATCAGTTGCCTTATGTTATTTACTTTGTCAGTAAAAATATTTCCCCAATAGAATTTAATTATATGGTCACAGAAAAATAATTGTTAGTTGTATTCCATGCTATCAATAAATTTAGACACTACATTACAGGGTATCAAGCTTTTGTACACACTATTCATTCAACCATCAAATTCCTAATGAAAAAACCAGTAACAAACCCTAGGGTTACAAGATGGTTATTACTATTACAAGAGTTTAACATCAATATTATTGATAGACCTGGTAAGGATAACCTTGTGGTTGATTTCTTATCTAGAATGATTCATTTGGGAGATAATGCACCAGTAGATGATACCTTTCCTGATGAAAATTTGTTTTATATTTCTACATTTACTCCTTGGTATGTGTTATCACCATATAATTCCTAGATGGTGTCTGAGTTTCAGAATTTTAATGAAGGATTAAATCTCCACATAGTTGTGATAATTTGGAGGACCCGACTATACCCGACAACATATGGACGAAATAGCAGAGATATGAAGAGTAAAACTCAACAGATCATCGATCCCAAAAGCGGCCTGGATCAACGGCTGAGATGTGTATCAGAGATATAACTAGCACAGAGATTAAGCGGTCGAGGGCGGGCTGGGGAAAATCGTCGCGGTTTTTTGCGGGACGCGTGGCGCCCTTAGAAGTATATCGGAGGAGAGGGTTGTTTGACCAAAACCACTTTTTTCAACCTCCGATGACAGATTTTCTAGGCAAGACATGGGCCATAGATCTTGAAATGACCAGGATCAACAGTCGAGGTGCATTTCGGTGATTGAAGTAGCGCGAGAATTAGCTGACAGAGGATGGACCAGGGAAAACTTCCCTGGTTAATTCGTGGACACATGGCGTCCTTAGAGACACATTGGGGTAAAGGGTGGTTCATCCAAAACCATTTTTCTCCAAACCCCGATGGAAATAGATGCCTATAAAAGGAGGAACCCCAGGCATTATTCTATGACAATTTGAAGCATTCAAACATTCAGAAATTTGGCAGAAAGATTCCATTCAAATTTCAAAGTTCAAAACTGAACCAAACCAGTTTTCTCACCACCTATCAGGTATTCTTAACCATGGCTACCAATCCTATTGTTTTATTCATGAGTGAACCAGATATTTCCTCCAGGGAGGAAGCCCTAATTGATAGAGATTTTGATGTTTTCGACACAGAGACAACGGTCTCGCCCGTTTCTGTGTCTAAAGTGAATTTGTTGAACAATGTTGGATCCCGCATACCCTTTCTTGAAGCGGCTCAAGTCTCCTTCTCCCCTTATGTCATAGAAATTGTCTTCCCATTCCATGAATTTGTAAGCTGGTGTGCAAAGCGATATTCCCAGGGACAAAGAGTCATTTTAAACAAATTAGGGTCATAAGTTATGTGTAAAGTAGACGGTCCATCACTCTGACATGCTCTCAATATACCAGACGCCTCCCCCACAGTATCAGAACCCTTTGAGGAGCAACAAATGATTACAATTTATAGAGAATACTTGCCCGAGGTAAAAACCATGTTTCTGCAAACCATAGTCAAACCTAAACATCATTCAAAGAGTCTATCCTTGTTTGTCAGTATAAGTGTCATGATCGTCGAAGTCCACTGAGCTTGTTCTCTGCTGAGTCAAATTCTAGGTCTAGACAATGACAAGTTTGTGGTAGAGGTTATCTTAGGGTTCTTGTTGATTTTCTTCCTGTCTGGGCAGTCAGTCTGTGTCAGTTTTGATGAATTTATTACAGAAAATATACATCAACAACTGGTCAATTTCGACTCATTAAGACATTTCAGATACTACTCTCACCTGTTGAGAATGTTTATGGGATCTAACAACACCGAGCTTCCTGAGGTTGCATTTATTTCAACCGAGTGTAAAAGGATCACCATGCTCATCTTCATCAACAAGATCATGTCTAGGATATACAGTCTCATTTTCAGTTCAGATCTACCAAGAGTCCTAGAATAAATGAAGAGTTTTTCTGACTCCCAGGATATTTTCTTTGGAATTTATAAGACAAAGGGTCATCTCAGAGACTGAGCATTTCCTCAAATATCACAAGCCTTCTAATCTGAAATTCCCATTCGTGGTAGGTCCCTTTGTGGTGCAGAGAAAGTATTGTTTGCCTCAGATTCAATCCAAACTCAATGAATTTGGGTTCACATAGTTGCAAGGAAGAAGATCAGCATAGAAACCCTCACCTAGGTTGATTGTCAAAGCTCCTAAAATGACCATCTTCAATAAGAGAAGTAGTTCAGAAGCCCTAGGGGCTAGTATCCAATAAGACACCCTCAAGAAAATGAGAGTCACATCACCCTCTCTAGTTATTGACTTGGAAGAGGAAGAGTAGAACGGAAATACATGCATGGAGATGGCAGAGACTACGACCCAGAATGAAGAAATCAATCCAGAAAACAAGCCATAGAACGAAGGCAACATGAAGGTTTTCAACAGTAGGAAACACATATTCATCTAGACTTCTGGGACATTTTATCAATCTAAGGAGGATTTGCTAAATCAGTATGCCATGAAAGGGAGTATGGACAATAATGAAATAAGGGATATTTTACCCGAAGTAGAAGGGACATCCCAGTGTAAATATCACCTACTCCCAGTCAGAGATGTCGAGAAAAAGACATTCAACATTGTAGTGGTTGATAATGATAAGGTATCTGAGTTCAAGGTACACTATGAAAACATTGGCGCCCATGATAAAGTAAAATTCCACAGAAATGTCAGTGATATGTTGTACATTGATTACCTAAGCTTAGCTCTGAAGGTTGCAAGATTGACAACACATGCATTGAAGCTAGATGGGCAACTGAAACAAGAAAAGGTGTCTAGCAAAGCTTGGATGACGCAGGTAAAGATATTAGAGTCTGAAGTTCCACAGGGGCTGAAATCTTCTCTAGACGACAATGACAAAATGATCCAAATCTTGAAGAAAAGGTTAAAGATGTCACCTACAGACCATCCGCAGGCAACAGAATTAACTGATTTGGAGCAGGAAAAAGAAACTTTCAAACAAGAGGCACTAAACTACAAGGCTAAAGTACTGCAATTGGAGAAAGAGAAACAAAATTGGTCACAAATGCAGGAAACAACATCAGATATGGAAATTATTGTGCCTTCTAATGTAGAGGCTAGATCAAGTGCTGAGTGACTAGTTCAGGCTATGTCCCAGGTGAGATTGAAAATAGGTGAGATCAAGAGTCTCAAAGAAAACTTAGAAAGGTTGAAACAGGAGATGAAGGTGAAGGATGAGAAATTGGCTTAAATCCACAGAGAGAACCAAGACCTGTAGGAAAGAGTGAACAAGCTAAAAACCAGATTGAAGGGAAAAACACTACTGTAGGGAGCCAAATATGTAATATGGGACATGATTGTTGCGAAGGTTGCTAAGTTCAGAAGTTATCTAAATTTTATCAATGACAAAGACAACATGGTTTCTATAGCTTGAAATAGATGCACTGTTGTAAATGAAGTGTTAGCAAAGAAGCCCCCAGAATGGGCCCAAAATGCCATCGACTTACTAAATGCTATACCAACTGTCGATCTTCAGACCATCGGTGTGAAAGACATGACCGCATTAATCATTTCAGCCAGGAGAATCATTGCCAAGCACAACCTGGTCACATTGGTCCAGAACAAAGCTGTGCAAATGGAGCATAGCATACAGAAGTTTAAAGACGCCTTTGAAAAATTGTTTGCTAATGGAATCCCCTCATTTTTGGATGGTAAAGGCTCATTATACAATCAAGAAGATCATCACACTCTCCTCGTGCAGTGCAGGATGGACCATTCCAGGTTTGAAGATATGGATGAAAGTTTGAAAGGCCCTAGATTGGTAGAACATTTAGCTATTGATTTAGAAATTCTAAACAAGTTCAAAATAGTGAAAGTCAGTCTGCCAACCATGTCCTATGTGTTAGCCTATGGCTTACCTTTACCAATCACTAAGTCTAAATCGTCACCTATATTTGTATTATTCATTTAGGATATTA
>SNQJ01S0054169.1:4407-31074 GCA_010110895.2 Picea sitchensis | reverse complement strand
GGGGAGTACAATGATGTAAATCTCATGCACCTTAAGGGGGGGAGTTCAAAATTCCAGTGAAGATGGTTCATAAAACCACTTATGGTCTCTCCTTTCAGTTGACAAAGGGGGGAATTGATGATGGAATTGAAGATGGTTGTTAGACAGAAATTTTTGACAACAACAAACATCAAGTATGCCATATGGGCATGAAATTTGCCAAATGGGCAACTGTGGTTTGTAGATGACAGACTTTAGCAGAATTATGGCTCAATAAGTTTAAGTTGAATCATATATAATTGGGATGTTGATTTTGATTTTGAGAGCAATGATGTGGACGTTTGGTTTACATAGATGGTCATTCAACCTAGTAGAGGACAAGAGGATCCTTTTGCATTGTAACTTGGCATTTGATTGAGTTGTCAGGCATTTTTCAGGGATGTGTCAAACTAGAAGCTGATTCACTTCTCTTGGTTCACTCTCATCTGATTTGAGTTTACATTAAGTAAACAATTTGCATGCATCCTGGCTCACATGATTACATAGTGAGATTTTCCAGAGATGGTGGACTTTGGCAAGATTATGGTTCAATGAATTGCAATTGAATCATACACATGATACATTGGGATGTTGTTGGACACCTAAAAGTGTCAATATTGGTTAGTGGTTATCCAAAAACCATCAAATACATGGTATCAATTGGTTAGTGGTCATCCCAAACCACAGATTCAGAGAGCACTTTAATGATACACTAATATTAGAGTGGCGATACTAAATGTTCACCAATTAGCAGAAGACATTAGATTCTTCTAGCTAAAATACTTGGCAAAATGATCAAATTGTCAAACAATCAGGGAATGTTCAGATATTGCAACTGTTCACTTTCATATCTCAACTCTCTTCCAGTTCATTTCAAATCAACATGTTCATCATCCAGATTGGTAGTTTTTCAAGCAGTTCTTCATTGAGGCACAACACAGGAGTTTTAGTATGAAGACTTGTAATTGATACCAGTTTATGCTTTATTGCTGGTATTATTGATCGGACTTGTGATTGAGGGGGGGGATTGTTAGCCTATGTCTTACCTTTACCAATCACTAAGTCTAAATTGTCACCTATATTTGTATTATTCATTTAGGATATTAGTAATATATCCTCAAGTGATGACTAATGAGTTAGCTAAGATTGCCTAGCCTAGTCATCATGCATGATTTTAGGATCTAGAGCAAATCTCTCTATGAGGTGGAATCACCCATTGTACTATAAATATGTAACATTAGAGTGAATAATTAGGTGTTGGCTAGTGAGCCTTTTCCGCCATGTTGTTATTCTTTTTAATGTTTTATTACTATGATACATGCATTGACTTGGAAATTTTGATTAAATAAATGATGGATTATGAAATCCCCTCTTTTGCGTAATGGAAAGAACTCGTGTGGTTGGGTAAAACAAAGTACAACGTCCCCGGAACCAATAGGTGATCTCCAGATGTCACCAATCTTGCAGATCCAACAAAAGCATAGGGTGGAACAAATGGCGCGAAAGCAATCGGGCGGTCAGAGAGATTGTTCATGATGTTGAAACATTTCTTTTTTGCTAATTATTGTAAGTCATTTTGTATACCAAAACTGGCATTCGAAACTGTTACAGAAGATGAAATGTTTCAGTTTCAGTTATTTTTTATCAAATTGTATAAGTACTAAGAGACTTGAATTAATTAAGGGAAAAATGCAAGAACACCTTTTTGGTTGTATCAAACTTTATTTGTAAATTTTCTGAATCTGAATTGAATACAAATGAAAAAGATTTTGAAGTCTCTATGAAAAGATTATAGCGGGTGGTGATATAAGCTTTGTTTCCTTTCATCGTATGTATTTCTTGTAGCCTATCATTTCATTTACATTTTCTTCTGTTTAAATTGGAGAGTTTAAAGGCCCAAAAATTGTCCTGTGATGCTCTTGGCTTAAGCAATTTAAACTATGTGATTGTCTTCTTAACTTATTCATAATTCATTTCAGTAATGCTCTGATGCAGTTATTTTCTTTCTTCATCTTCCTACACATCTTTTTATTTCAATAATAACTCAGATTCGTCGCTTTATTTATCCTTTGTCCTCTGGAGAGTCCTATTAGTCGATGCATTGTTTTCGTTCACTTTCAAAATTTTGACTCCATAGCCCATAGTGTTCCCCCCTTATTTGCCAGCAACTTTATTAAAAATCCCCAAAACAAACCAAATCTAGCCACCGATTTCCATATATATATCAAGTGACACGAGAGATCCCTCTTTGAGTTGAGCAGGCTAGTGCCTCAGCTCTAAAGCTGGTTGAAACAATTACCTCTATCGTTTTTCTATTCAACCAGACAGAATTTACAGAGTGCTAACAGTATGCATTTGTAGCTAACTATCTTGTAACAGGGAATATGCCTCATAAATTGTCTCCTAGAGAAAAACAAAAATTAATTCAGCTAAGTGAAAACTACATGTGGCATGACGATTGTCTTTACAAAACAGGACCAAATTTGGTAATCAGGAGATGTGTAAGGGAACATGAAATCCATGATATTCTACAAACCTTCCATGATGGTCCTTATGGAGGCCACTTTGTTGACAATAGGACCGCTTATTAAGTTATGCAATCTGACTATTATTGGCCTAATATTTTCAAAGATGCCAGAACTTGTGTATCCAATTGTGATGAATTCCAACGAATGGGTGAGCCTATTGCACGAGACCAAATTCCACTTCAAGCCCAAGTAGTCATTGAGCCTTTTGAGAAATGAGCATTAGATTTTGTAGGGCCCATTAACCCTGCATCTAAGAAGAAAAATTGTATACTTGTATGTACTGACTATGTGACTAAGTGGGTTGAAGCAAAATCCTTACCAGCCGCAAGTGAACAATCAGTGGTAGATTTCCTTTTTAATGACATATTTACTAGATTTGGTGTACCTCAAGAAATTGTGACTAATCAGGGGACTCAATTCACCTCTCATCTAGTCAAAGAAGTTATAGAACAATACCAGATCAAGAACAGGAAATCTACACCTTATCATCCACAAGCGAATGGACAAGTAGAATCCACCAACAAATTCATTGAGTCCATTCTTACCAAAACAATACAACTAAACCATAAGGATTGGGCTGATAGATTACTATAAGCTTTATAGGCTTATAGAATCACCTGGAGGAATACAACAGGACATACACCTTACGAATTGGTGTACGGGAAGTAGGTTCTTCTCCCCATAGAATTCCAGATCAAAACCTTCAGAACTATTGTACAAGTTGGCATGAACTTAGATGAAGCTCGACAACAAAGGCTCTTGCAGCTTAATGAGCTGGATGAAATCATGCAGGAAGCACTTCAAAGAACCATCCTTGTACAAGAGAAGAGAACAAAATGGCATGACAAGTATCTTAAAAAGAAAAAAATTCAACCGAGAGACTGGGCCTTGTTGTATGATAGCAGGTTCAAAAAATTTAAAGGCAAGTTAACTACTCGTTGGTTAGGACCTTACGAAATTGACATTGTCTATGATAATGGTTCAATAAGAATAAAGACAATTGACAAACATCAGACACCCCTACTAGTGAATGGGAACTGATTAAGAATTTATAACAAACCCCTGTCAAAAGAGGATTTTCTGACACGTGTGCTACATAATTTAGATATGCAGGCAATCAGTAAGGAAGGAGATCTTCCTACTGATCCACATTGATTGATTGATTTACCTTTTAAAAAAAATTGTAAATAGGTGTGGATTATGTTCTATTAATAAGTTGAAGATAACAATGGATTCTTACCTCCTTTGTTTTACTTTCTCATTTTATTTTTATTAGTCGATTTCTATAATTTATTTGATCTTTCACGAACTTGCTAAAACAACAGATGCAGGCATCAACAATACTTTGTTCTGGACCGGTACTAGCATTGTTGATCCGGTACCAAAAATTCTGCTATGTTCTGGTACCAACAGTCCTGCGTTGGTCCGGTACCAGAAGTCTATTCTCATACATTACTATCAGAACACATCACCTACTTGAAAAAGAATGTTATACTTATGTCAGGCCATGCAGTAACTCCTTAAGATGGAATCAAGGAGCCGAATTCAACATCAAATGGCATCCCTTATGAAACAATAATTTATTTTGGTTCTATTGCTGACTAAAGGGAAGTATTTTTAATTTCTTTTGGTTTTGTTGCTGACTAAAGGAAAGTATTTGTAATTTCTTTTGGTTTTGTTGCTTGACAAAGAAGACATAATCTTTACCTATGTTAAAGGAACAATGCTTAATCTGATTCAAAGTCTAGAGGTTGCCTTTATCCAGCATGATTAAAGGGATAAAAGTGTATTAGCCTATAAGTAACCGTTTCACCCTCACTAGACTTCAACGGTAATCATTAGATTATGCTTATTAAAGAGTAGCATATGCGTATATGAACACTCTCTATCATGGGCACACTAGGAAATTTTTTATGGAAGAAGATTTTTCAGTACCCTAAGGTAACTTTAGGTCATTCTCTTATGGACAAACTTAGACAAATCATACATCAAGATCATTATAAAAATATGCATACATAAGTTTATTTTTCCTTCAGACAAATCTTTAAAGACATTCAAATAAGAGAATATACCTTCTAACCCAATACCATCCCAGCCTGTAAAAGGGTTTTCAGACGAGCCTCCCATGTCACCATGCAAAAGAATTCTTTAACAAAAACTGAAATAGGTGACGATGGACAAGAAACCTCTGATGGAAAAAGGGTTTAAGAGACTAACCCATAGGGATACTGAACAGGTCTGCTAGCAATGAGTACTGGTCTGTGGTATGACTAGGCAAACCCATCAGGGTATTGAACATGCATGTTGGAAATAGGGAATTATTCCTACTAGGGAAGGTATGTCTCTCACTAATTATCACAACTAACCCACAGGAATACTGAACAAGCTTGCTGGCAGTTGGTTCTAGTTGAGAAATGTCTCATTTATACTTGTCTGATTGAAAAAATCACTTTTGTCATAAAAAATGAATACTACAAACAAAGGTCACTATTGACACTTATAAGATACAAACTCCAGATTAACAAACTGAATACTACAAGCAAATGTCCATTTGAGAATTACCCTAATTCAACTTCATCGTTCTGACATCTAAAGCCTATATTATCTAAGAAGGAAACTTCTTAAGAGTGATGCCTTGAATAGGGAGTCTAATCTACTTATACTGTGAAATTTATCTATAACATCTAATGATAGTAAATCTCTGAAGCAAGTTAGGTTGGATCTATTCTTCAGGAAAAATATAAAAAACTCCCTATTTTCATTGATGAATGCTTCCTTTGTTAATAAGTCATCGAAATAAAGGCAATTTCAATTTTTAAATGTACTTTTTGAATTTCAATTTCAAAAAACAAAAACAAAACATGGGATCATATGCTAGGTGATAAATGTACTTTTTGAATTTGATTTAGTTTCTCATCTCTTATCAATTTTTTTCCCATTTGTGAACAGTGTGTTGGGCCTTTTTGCATAAGGATATGCAACATCCTTGGAATGGGGGAAGGTCAAAGATCCCCTTTCAAGACTCCTTTTCAGACTCAGAGATCAGTCTGTTCACCATACAACCCTGTAGAACCAGACACAAAAGAAGAAACTCAAGACAAGCACAGAATAAAGGAGTATTCATAAAGTACAGGAAATTCCAGTACTAAGCGCCTAGAAACTCCATCTTAAAAAGATGAACTCTGATAATACAAAGGTAGTTGCATATGCTATGGGTATTGGTTATGCAATGGTAAAAGAAAAAGTAACATGGTATTATTTATTTTCCTTTGCTTATAAAAATACAAAAGGCATGAAAATGTATACTAGATCTTATGACCTTAGTATTAAAACCATGCACCTAACTTTCACTTCCCTCATACCCATATGCTTAACCTTAATCAATGCCCTCACCACATAAGTGCTTAAAAATATGAGGGAGGACAAAATCACATCAAATGTGTGAATGTGGGGATGAACTGAAATAAGCATGTCTAGCAATGATGAGCCACGACCCTAAAACCAAGAACGTGCTTCATACTTAAACCATCATGAATCTATCTCACACAATTCAACACTAAAATTCGTCGCTTATGCGTCCAATCGCCAATACCAAAAAACAATGATGCCTTGATACCAAACGTCCTATCCCCATCATTGCACTAATAGGCAGAAATATAATGGCTTATCTAGGTGGCAAAGCCATCCAGATGAGCCTCATCTTCTCTTAATTTTTCTTTACAACATCTTCATTTAAACTCACCATTTGAATTATTGAAGCCATCACCATTTCTCAGACTGCTACCCACCTCTCTCCATTTTCATAGCCTTCTCCTCTCTATGACATCTGATACTAAACCCTCACACTCACAGCTAACTAAACCCTTGTGCTACAACCCGATTTTCACTTACGATTTATAAAAAATTGTTGTAAGTAGACATGAACTGGTCTTCCATATTTATAGGGAGACCGAGGAGTTCCAGCTATGTAGAGATAAGTATTCTAGAGAGGGATGGATGCCATTTTTAGAGAAATTCATAGGTTGTCATGAGAAGGTATCGCATGCATTTGTTTAGGGTTATGATGGAGAGATATTGCACATAGGCAATCTGCAACTAACCATCAATTAAGCAACCTTAAAGGAAGCCACGAGATTACCCAGCAAAGGAGCCAAATATTTCAAAGGAGTAGGAATAAATAAAGAAATATGCCAATGATTTCTGAAGGAATACCATCAACACCCTGATTGGAAAAAGGGGATTTCTAGAAACTACATCAAGTAAGAATATCATCCAATGCTTACTAGTCTTCAACGATTCCTCACTTGTGAGGGCAGGTATGTTGTGACTTTATTATATCATCTTAGGCTTATGTTTCACTTTGAAGGAGGCCCTGAAATTGACTTCCCATATTTTTTATGGATGAGCCTGAACAAGATGGTAAGAGGTGTCAAATCCCTCTCCAAAACTGAGAAGACTAGCATTTATCATCAAGGTCTTATCAAAATTCTAGTTATACATGAGATTAGGAAGCGAGGGTTTAGTTGTAAAACCCTCATCACTCAACACCTTTCCCCAAAAAATGAACTTGTAGAAGAATCCCAGCCTACTCCAGATAAAAATAAGGAACCTAAGAAGAAAAAGAGCAAGGCAACCCCATCATCTTCCATAGAAGTAAAAGATAAAGTTGGTAAACAAGTAAGGCCCTCTTCCTCAGATAATAAGACTCTTAAAATTCAAGAATCAAAAGGTAAATCTGAATTAATAGAGGAGATCTCAGTAGTAGTGCTTGAGGAGAGGGGTCATACATCAAAATCTTTGAGGAAAGAGAACAATAGAGATGAACAGTCTATAGAACAATCTCCTATGACCATCCCACAAACAAAGAAGAATAAAAGGAAGCTTGTGAGCACCTCTGATCCATTACCCCCTTATAAAAAAACCACAAGGAGTATGCAAAAGAAAGGAAAAGCAGTTGTCAGTCCTCATACAAATGAAGACCCCATAGATCTTACCTCCATAGACTTATCAACCCAGGATGACATCCCTAGCTTGATAGAGGAACAAGCTACTATTACTTTTTGTGGGATGAGGGAGGAAGTGGAAGAAAGAGAATGCATCCATCCAGAGACAATAAGGCCAATGAAGACCTTGACAAAAGAACAGATGAAGAAGCAGATTGGTAAGTTGCAAAAACAAAACCAGGATCTCAAACAAGAAGTGAAGGAATACCAACAACTGGATAGGTATATCAAGAAGGAAAATGAACAACTGAAAGCAACCAACCACCAACTTCAAGATGACCATGAAGAGACTTCTAATAAGTTCAAGAAGGTACTAAGACTCCTTCAATACATTAAGGTGATAAAAAGAGAACTGAAGGCAGAAGCCTCAGCTTTCAACATCATTGAACCATAGGAATAAAAGGAATGGAGTCTCAAGTTTTGAAAAAAAAATTGGTTCAGTTGCATGAGGACATGCAATGATTTTGGCATGGGGGAATGTTGAGCCTCCAAATTGACATCCCCATTACTATATTATACTCCTCATTTATACCTTTTTGGCCTACCTAAACTTGGATCAATGATAAATAACCCTACCTCCAGTCACTGATAAGGTCATAAGGTAAAGTACAATTGAATTCATGCATTTTGTGGTTTATTAAGCTAGGAGACTAAATATTTCATGTACTAATGTTTAAAATTGCCATGTGTAGCCTTTGACCTTTGGATGAAGTCCAACACTTCTATGTCAGCTCAACTATCTAGTACTTGTGCACTAGATTTCCCACTGTCCAAATCCGGTACCAAATGCATCTTCCCTTCAGATCTGGTACCCACAAACCATTCACTATCCCGATCTAGTACCAACAATCGCAGACTATTCTAGTTTGGTACCAACTAATTGAGCACTATTTGGATCCGGTACTATCTAATAAATCTCACCTGTCATGATCTGGTACCAATATAGGAAAACAAAGTATGATAAGATTGGCTCCAGATCATGCTCAAGATAATTATTGAGTGTTTATATAATCATAAGTTATAGAAATACTATATTAATCCATTTTGTTTATTGCTTCATCCTCATACACTTTGTGTCATGAGGATGAAGCTTAAAATATGTAACCGAATATATAAATTTGACAATTGTTGATTTGTAAAAGATTTCACCTCCTTTTGTTTCATGACTAAGGCTGTTTAAATAGTCATGGCAAGGATGGTGGAAGTAGTAGAGAGTTATCATATTACAACATGTGAAGAAGCATTAAATATTGTATAATATCTCTTGAGATTGAAGTTTTAATAGAAGAATGTCATTTAGTCCCATGTCTTGATCAGTTATGAATGAATGTGAGTTGACTTGTTAGTATAGTTTCATGTTTTTAGTTTTTGAGTAAGAGTGATATGTGGATTAAAGACCAACTTACTATAGACTCCAATCACTGACCTGTTGAAGCGGCAAGGGCCCACCACCCAACAAATTTCAGCATCCTTATAGAGTAGTGTTAGCATTTGATTTCAATAGTATAGTTGTTAGACTAGCTAAAGCTTTCAGATGATAGTAGTATAATTTTAGTTTAGAATTTTGATTATGATTGCTTAAGGATCTTTATTTACTCTATTTTGCATATGCTCTGTTTTTGTTCTTAGGAATTTGGTTTTGCTTAATGGACGTGGATGTTGGCAGCAGTAGTCAAACATAATTGAAAAAGAAATAGTGAAGTTCACAATAGAATATTGTGAACCACAACATACTCAATATACTGGCTATTGAACTACCCATGCTATGCCTTGATGATTGATTCCCTTTTCAGAAGTGTGATTGCATAGTTAGATTTTTGAGTCAGATAACAGATTTGATATGTCAAAAGAACTCCATCTCATATTTGCATTTACCCCAATGGAGTAGATAGATTCTCTGTGAAATACAACCAAAGTGTGTTTCAGTTTGTTTTATTTCTATACTTATGACATTAGAATTACCTCTCTTGTTGGTGTCTTATAACTCTATTGATTATGAATCTCAGATTGATAATTAATGAGTGCATTATACTAATCATATAAGCAACACAACAAGTCTTCTCTGGAGAAGAGGTTCAAGGTATCTCCATAGAACTGTTGTTTTCTCTTGACTAACTTCACGGAGCTAGCGATCTTTTCTTGTAATATTACTTTGCATGGTAAAATTATATTAAGTTAGATTTATTTCGAAGAAAGAATTAACTCAAAATAAATGTGACTTTCCTCAATATAAACACCATTAATTAACAACCATTTCATAAATGAATTTAGTATTTAAGTCCATAAAGATAGGATTGAATGCTACTCGATAAAATTGAAAGAAGGGACACGTGACGACGGAGAGTCAGAGTGAGAGATTAGAATGGAAAAGGAAACTCCATGAGTATGGAGGTCTACAAGTCTGAAGGTCTCAATAGATGAAATGGCTAAGTGTTGAGATATGTTAGGCAGACTGTGGGATAAGTGGAGGTATAACATGTAGACCCTCGAGTCCACAAGTCCAAAAGTATACAATGAAAAATAAACTAAGTGTTGTGCGAACTGATATATGGGTAAAGGGAACACAATACAAGTATGAAAGTCTGCAAACATGGTGAAAAAAAATAAGTGTGTGTAATATCCCTATTTCCCCCAGTTTGTAATTAATCATTAATTATGATCACCATGCTATGGCATGTGAACAATGCAAATGTATTATTGTTTAGATTTCCAATAACTGATTGTAGGGGTGAAGCCTTGAAGTACTGGCCATGATATCACTAGAGTCAAGAGTGAGGAAACTATAGAGAGGGTTCATTATATCAAAACGACCACACATTATCTTTGTTGAAATAATAAGCCTCATCCTAATCCCAAGGAAAAATAAATTAATGAGAAAATCATTGGTGGTTGAACAATCAACTACCCCAATGAGTGGAAGCATGGAGGATTTGGCTGAGGCGATAGAAAATTTTCAACCCGAAGTACCACAGAGTGAAGTTTTCTCTAGGCCCATATTGACCCAAGTTCCTTCTGACAGAAGGAAGAGGACAGGTCCATAACCTTCCTGGGGAGGAAAAAGGTATGAAAAAATACACATGAAAGCATAAAATAAGGAGACCATCCCCATAGGGGGGTGTGCGACCTAGATATGCAGAGATAAAAGAGGAGAATGCATGAGGCTCTGGGGTTTTGAAGAAGAATTGAAGGATTTAGTTGTTATGGTAAAAAAGGAGAGAAAAAAAGAAAGGATCTTTGAGAATTTGTAGAAAACATGACCTGAGTAGAAGGTCATGAGATTGATGTTGAGCGAGAATCTGATAAACCTCGCAAAGGCTGTGACAGAGGAAGAATCTCTAAGAAACTACAAAATTTCCCTAGTGATATCATGGCTTGGCACGGGGGTGGCCAGAGTGATAAGAATGAATTCCTTTGAGCCTATGGTTGGGTGGAAAGGAGAACACCCATAGTCAGTTGGTCAGTGATCGACTTTAATAAATAAGTATTTCATGTACCTTGTGTACTAGAATTGAAATGAGTGGTTGGATGTTTGTGTCTATGACTAAAAATTGCATTGCATGATTAATATTAGTAATTCTTATTGTTCTTCTGTGAACCCTTGCATTTGAATGGTTTTCATTTTCCTTTGCTTAGCAGCAAGAGAACTATTATAAATGGGTCTTCAAATGAAATTAGTAATAATATTATGGTTTTTTTGTTGGTTGGAAAATCCTCAAGGGAATTTTCCCATGGGTTGATTTTGTAATGTAACACTCAGGGCATACTTCATTGGAATGCTTCAATCATGGTGATCTCTCTAAAATACCTTACCCTATTTTAGAACTTAATTTCTGTAAATGTAAGGTGCTTCCTTCAAACCAGTCGCCCAAGAGAACACAGGCTCATGCCCACGGCTTTAACCAAATATTGGCTAATAATTATGAGTGTAGCCTCTGGAGCTTGACAAAGTTCCATAGGACCATGTCCATGGAACCCTTCACTACAATTAAAAAGGAGCTAAGTTATTCGGGACTCCAGGAGTCTGGAGCTCCGGGGTGAATGAACATTGACACCTCCAAATGCATCGAAGGTGACCTATCAGACCGGTAACTTGACAGTCGACTGACAGTTGGTGTTCATTTATCGATTATCGTTGGATCCATCCCCTTGTTAAACCACAATGCACTTCTCAGTCGCAAATTAATGAAAGCTGAATATCTTAGTCTATTTAGGATCTCCCCTGAAGGTTGGATCTATGTCGTGGTCATACGACGTTGACCTAATATGGGATAAAAAGAGTGTTAAACGGGCAGAACCCTCGAATGTTGAAGTCATGAAGCGACGAGGACCGTTGATCCAAGGATGCTTTGGGATCTCTCTTGACCATTGGATCTAGACCGTAGTCAGTCTGACGTTGATCTACTCCGAGAAAGAAAAGGTGTTAAAAATTCATAACCTTTGAATGTCGAACTCGCAAAGTAATGTAGACCATGGATCTAAGGACCCTTCGAGACCCTTCTCAACTGTTAGATCAAGCCTAGTGAAAGGATAGCATAAAGTACTCCAACAAATTCCTACTCTGGGAGGTTCGACATGTTGGTGAATGAGAATATTGACGAAGTGTCCAAGTCCAAAGTGGTGTGGCATGTTGATTTCACCTAAGGTGACGTGGACCCATAGTAGGTGTGCCATGTCTCACCCCGGTTCGTGACTTTCACAAACCTTATGTGTCAAATACACCTTGAAATGTGTCACCAGTTGTTTAGGCCACGTGTCACCCTTGTCTTCTATCAAATGTGATCTGTTGGATCAAACCAAGGAAGATTATGGGTCGTCCAATCATTATTCGTCTCTGCAACTAAACCGCACTTCGAGTGATTCAGGATGCAAGGTGTGGAGTTTTCCCGAAGCATTGAAGGTCGGAGTGATATTAGTAGAAGACATGGACAAAGTACATGGTGTATTTTGATTATGTGACAGAGCCATCGCATGTCATCACATGGCTAAGCCACATGTCCTACTGATTTATTGTGTTCTTTCAACTTTGACAACTACTTGTCTTTCATTCTGCAGCTTCAACTCAACTTCTCGTTCTTCTATCAGTCGATCTATTCTTCGAGCTATGAGATCCCTTAGTTCTTGCTTTTTATTTTTTGTAGCTTATTCCTCTGCTTTCCTTCTCATTTGATCATTCTTGATCCAATTTGTTCCTAACAAAAGTGGAAAGGGGGCGTTGTTCTCGACAAATTTAATGACTTCAAATTCTTCTTCAGTCAATGTTTCATGAGCAATTATAGGTATATTAGTAAATCTTCCACATAGAGTTATCATCTTTCCTTTAAAAAAACCTATCCTTCCCAATGAAGGTATCATTGCAGGCTTTCCCAAATTTTCCCAAGTACTTTCTGGCATAATATTCACGTGTTTTTCTTCATCCAAGACATAGTCTATGTTGAAGTCTTCTATTCTTGTAACTATTCGTTGTTTTTCTTTCAGGATCTTTGGTAAACTAATGTCTCTGTGATCGTCCATTAATTCTTTTAACTGTATTAACATAGTCTCTGACTCTTTTTATGTATGATTCTTTAACATATCCTTAGGCTCTTGACCTTCTTTATAGTTTTCTTGTCTTGTGTTCATATTTTCAATTTTAGTAATCATCCTTGAGAAATCCTCAACCTCATGACCAATAGATTTACAACAAAGACAAATAAGACCTATACCAGGGAATTCCTTAGCAAGATGTCCCGATCTTATTCAATTATAACACAATTTTAATCATCTCTTTCTTTTAAGCGATCCCCAGCCTCTCATGTATTGTGCACTGGGATCACAGTGATGGACCTGCAATCTGTAAAAATCCTTTCTAGGTTCCCGCATCCACTTATTAGTCTAAAAATTCTTTCTATGCATAGGAATAACATATCTTTCTCTATTTCTATAAAATTTATTCAAATCAACTCTTTCTTCTAATTGTGCCCTAGCTTTCAGACTAGGACAAAATCTATCAAAAATACCTAAATTCATGCTTTCAAAGAAAAAATTTCCACTTATCTTACCCATACCAAAGCATAAAGATTTAAGATCTTACCTTTTTTCTTTAGATCAGGTTACTTTATTAGCACAGAGCTTCGCAAGTCAAGTAGAATATTGCGCATTACAGCAACAGATCTATGCACATATCTTTCTCTTTTCTTCAGTTCCTAGCAATCACAGTTTCATGTCCCGACAATGGAACCATTTGTTGGCACAGGGATAGACCCAGGGTTCAATGCTTCAACAATGCACCAAAAAAAACCTAACTATCGGCCCTTTTGACAACACCTACGAAGCAGATGAAGTCTCACCCGAGGTAGAAGCAGGGGGGGTTGCAAGACTCAAGTGTCTACAACCAAGCTGGGACACAGATCTGTGATTGCAAAACTTAGCAAGGCACTTAGACAACAATATACATTAGTTCTTGAATCTCATTCACATCGCAGATTAAACCCTTATTACAAAACAACACAGTAACAATAAAGATAAATCACTTCCAGTCACTTAGCACATAGCTTAGCTCAGATCTAGAATTCAATCATCTTTAAGCACTAAGAAACAACATCAGATGCATTCATCATACATTATAAAAACAACACTAAGAAAATAAACAATATAAATCACAAATCACATCACATAAATCACATCAAGACACAGGATATACGTGGTTCACCCTAGTGTGGGGCTACATCCACCAACTTCTTATTCTTCTTTATTAGTCTTCACTCTTCTTACATTATGCTTCTCCTGTGCACAAATCCATAGAGCCACACTCCACAGAGGACAGGAGATCTGTGCACAGAGCACCAGATCCTCCTTCCCTAAATCAGGTCAAAGCACAAAGCCTTACATACAACATCTATGCACAAAGAAACCTACAAAATACTTGCACTGAGCTCTGCAAGTCTTAACATACTCTTGCACAAAGCCAACTAGTCATGCACTAAGCCAATCAATAATTATTTTTACATTGCTTAGCTACTACTTATTTATACATTTACAAAGAGGCCTAATCATGGGTAAACCCATGGGCCGACATCCCCTAACCCATTACATAAACCCTAGTAAACCCTTTTCTCGGTCCACAAGTCCGTAAAATAAGTGAGATCCCACGATATAAGCTCGGTCTGGTGCTCCATCTTCGACCAGCCCGTCAAAGTCCCAAAAGTGGTCAAACACGACCAATGTTTCCTCAAAACTTGGTCAAGGGCCAACAGACACTTCTAGATGACCAATGGGTCAAGTTGACATCTAGAGGTAGATGGTATCCATATAAGGTAGGGCTTGGTATAGTCAAGTAGTAGTGAGAGGGAATCTAGAAAAGGATTCCCTTGATAAAAATGTATGTTAACAAAAAATGGTTTGAGGCATGAAAGAGAAGCTTGATAAGTTATCTTGTTTCCTTGGGCACCATTGGAGTTCCCCAAATAATATTTCTAGTTTGTTGAAAATTTTTATAATACCAGAGGCAAGAATACTTTCTTGTTGGTTGTTGTCATATGGAAAGAGGGACATAGTTATGACTATGTATGTTAAACTTTCCATGTGGATATCATGTGAATGATTGCAAGGTCTCAACTGAGAGGGAAGCTCAGTGTTGAGTGTCTTTATGAGACTTGTTATGAGAATGGAAGCAAGATCCTTGGGATGAGGATCTATAATTCAGATATGTCCATGTGTATGAATGACATGGAAAAGGTACAAGCAATGAGCTTGCATGATGAATGTTTGGCTATGTGTGTATATGCTTGAGTGCATGTATTTAATGCATTGTGAGGTTTCTTGATATGAAGATTGATATTAAGACCAAATATATATGAATGATATTAAATGTGCAAGTGATGCACATGTATTATGCAAGAATATATGTATACTAAAGGCATGATGTGAATGCCTGGATGAGTGAAATGTAAGGCAAGAATTTCACTTGCCAAGATTAAATGAATACCATGGATGCATAGTTGACTCCATTATGAAGAGTCATGAAAGTTGTGTTTTGAATAATAACTTGAGGGGAATGTGTTATATTATCCCCATTTTGTGGATAAATAAGGAGATGATGTCTCAAGGCCCTCCGGTTGCATATATGGAGTGTCGAGAGACTACATGACCAACATTACCCTTTGCATAGATGGAAAACCCACTCACCACCACATATGGTCACAGGTTCACAGATGGCATCCACCACACCAGTTGGCTTCTAGAATGCAGTGGGCCTTGCTCCATGAGGTACAAGTCAATATTATGGTGAGAATCATTTCAATACCTAAGACATTTGATTATGTTGTATCTTGGATTTTCTCTAGATTTCATGATATGTGCTTGGAAAATATGCCTTTTTCCTTGCTTCACCTTGGTGGTTGACATTATGCCCTAGTAAGTGGTCTTCTTTGGGAATGGGTTTGTTGTTGGGAAATCCATTAATGAGACATCATACCATTCCCAATCATACTTATCATTTTCCATCATTATTCCCCTATGTTTCCTTATCTCTTGGGATTTTAGGGTGTATTGACCTAAGAAGGGGTTGTCCGTCATTCTATGGGAAGAAGGGGCTAAAGGCCTAGATGGGTTGGTGTTGGGTAAAAGATAAAATCTATCTACAAACCTTCCAAATTCTTCACCCAGGGATCACCCAAGAAATAAATAAAACACTTATCTCTGAATAAAGGGGACCCACAATATAATAATAAAAACATTGAAAAGGTTAGTTGAAGGATAGGAGGTCTCATCATGAGCTGACCTGTCACGTCCAAGAATATCTAGTGGTATGGCATTGTCATCATTTGGTCACCAAATCAGGGAAGTGACTCTTAGTTGCATGGCTGAGAGAAAGGGGGTCTCATCACGAGTCAACCTTCTCATTTCCATTACGTATTTGTGGGTGAGATTGCCACCACCTGGTCACCATGCCAGGGCAATGACCTTCAATCTCGCAGTATGTTATTATGAAACAAAATATAAAGAAAGAAAGATAAAAGGAAAATTATAGGCTTGGAAAAGGTGCATTGCAGACGAAGGTATGACACACCCTCCACAAAGGAACCCATGAATGAGACACTACGACCCATAGTATGTCATGAGCCCTTTGCCCATTGATTGCTTATTCCATACACCTCACACACTTAAATGGCTTAGAGAGGGACCTCTTGGAGTCTCTTCTTGACCTAGGGAAAGATATACCCAATAGGACACCTCGTCAGCCCTCCAATACTTAGGCTTGACAAGTCACATAGTGTCTTTGAGTTTTTAATTGTTTGATATAGTGATATTTGATGCACATGCTTAGATGACTTATTTATTGATTGGATCCACTTATCATGATGTTATGACTTGAGATCCTTGGAGGTCATGTTCATTTGTCTTTGCAGGACCTAGTTGGTGGACAGTTTTGGGAGAACAAGCCTAGCTTGGGCTTCCATGGGGCTACAATCCCACAGGTTGGATGTCAGAGACCCACATGCTAGATGAAAGAAAGATGACTTGGACGGCCTTGATGATGACTTGGATGACCTAGCCCACACATTTCTTACCAAATGATTTTCCCAGGAGGGGAAAAACGTCCCACTTTTGAGCTTGACATCATGGCCTTGAGAGCTAGGGCGTGGTGGTGAAGTGCCACTCATTTACACTTGGATGTTTTTAGGATAAGAGGGTCTTCACCATGATGAGATCACTTATATGCTTGACACGTGGCCTTTGGACGCCCATACACACTTCTCCAACATCAACAACTTACTCAAAGTGGAAAAACATCCCCTAAAGGGTTGACGTCATCCTAGATTAGGGTTTAATTTGTGCAAAAGATGAGATTTTAAGTGAATTGTTTAATATTACTTTGTTAAGGGGGAAATATTAAGGTTGTTGACCCCTAATATTTTTTTTTACTCCTTATTTTGTGGACAAGCTATGCTAACTAAACTTTGTATAAATAGAGATCATAAGATCTCATTTTAAATCATAACTCTGCCTCCTGTGAGAGGCTTGGTTTGAAATTTTCGACCTCCTTGGGTCTTTTAGTTCTTGTGAAATTTTGTATGGCTATACTTATAAATGGTTTATGGAAGAAGTTTAATTCCTTCTTTGGAAGGCTATTATGTTGTTATTGTGGTGGATTATCTTGGCATTTTTCCTTGAATTGGTATGGTTTTTGCTTTCTTGCTATCATTTGTTTCAATTCAAGGTTATTTTGCTAGGAACTAGGTGGGAAGTATAAGGGAATACATCCCCACTAGAGTCTTCACCATTTTATTGCTTCATCTCATTGATTAAGAGTTTGCTAAGAGAAGTATAAGGGATTACACTCTCTTAGCTTAAACCCTAGCTTAGAGAAATTTACCTTGGGGAGTAAAAGGGATTACACCCCCAAGGAGGTAGCTTCTCTAAGATCCCTGTGACTCCATTAACCCAATAGTAAAGACACTAGTCATACTCTTTTTTGCATTGGAGATATAAAATCATTGCATTGGGAAAAACAATTTTCGGTCTTTTGAAAGATTTCTTGCTTGAAGTTGGTTTGCCTAATTGAGAGGACTCTTCCCCTCCTAGAGATTCCCCTCTATCCCACTACTTATTTTTTTTTTTATAGAATTACATCTTAATCCATTAGGGCTGCATAAACCCTAACTTTCTTGCTTTAATAACTCTCTTATCAACGATTGGTTTTCCCTCAAATTTTGCACACTTACTCTCCTTGTTCTAGCGCACGTTTTGGAAAATTTCAGGGAGATTTCAGTGGCTGATTTTCTTTCTGTAGTACATTTAATTTTATATCCATAGGGATGATATTATTTTCTGCAGACAAGTGTTTGCAACATCCTTATCTTTTATTGTAAGATTATTGGTTTTTCATCTTGAGTTTAGCTAGTCATTTACTAGTTTTTCTCTTGTACTTTCTACTTGATCTTTAGAAATTATTGAGAAGCTTATAGTAACTTTTTATTGATTCTATATATTTTCATCTATTTCTGAAAATTACAGACATCAATATTAACTTTTTGATCAAACTAACATATACTATTTTAAGGTGTGTTTTCTTGTGTCTTGGGCATGTACAATCATCCGAAGAAGCACTATACATGTGGGGCAGCCATTACTTGACTTACAAGGAATCTATCCCTACTCTTCATTCCATTTATACTTGACCTATATGGTATTCATTTCCATCCATATCCATCTCCATCTCAATCCCCCTAGGGTCATCGGGATCACCTCCCTAGAGTGACCTAGTCACCCTTGAAGTGTGGGACCTACATCGAGGTGACATTGGGTGTAGGATTCCCAAGTTGTAGCACTTGTTCCATGGTTGGGTTGGGATTTTCCCAATGTACAAATTGCACTATAACATTTTGGTGTCGTTGCCGGGGAGTATTTTGAATCCTCTTCATACCTTAAATGACACTTTGGTAAGCTATCCCAAATCCTTTCCCTTAGCTTACCTAGCGAATCCACCCAAGGGACATTTCCTTTCCACCCTTCTTGATGAGATCATATTGAATCTCATCTGGTGACTCCACCTTCCCCAAACCCTTATCCTTCTCCATTCTTTTGATGATACCACTTCAGATTCCTCTGACCACTCTGTTGATGAACCATATCAAAATCAAACTATCACTTGCTTAAAGCATGGAGTTATATCCCAAAATTTGATGGTAATCCATGCTCAGTCGTTACACATTTCATCAAATTTGTTGACTTTCTTTAGTGGTATGGATTGGAAGGGGAAGATGAAATAACATAATCATTCTTGATATCACTGAATGAGAAACAAAGAAAATATATTAAGCACATTAGCCCAAAGGGTTTGACCATCCTTGTCCACACATTTCTTAATCATTTCGAACCACAATTCCAGCAAGTGAAAGACACCATTCATGACCTTGAGTATTTTTTCCAGGAGAGATCCTATCCATTGGAGAAAATTGATGAGTTGAGGGCGTTGTCATTTCAAGAAGATATCCATCAAGAAGAAGAAAACTATGAAGAACCACAAACTCTTAATGAATCTCCACAGGCCCAAGACAAATACTTTGTGGATGAGGACTTTTGCTTTGATCCTTTCTACCATTTTTTGAGGATCAAGCCCCTCATGATGAAAATACCTTGGAGCAATATGATTATGAAGGAACTTTCTAAGACTAAAAGGAGTTTCCTTGAAAAGATACAATATGTCGACACCTCAAATAAAGGTGTTTCACTTTTTTCATCCCTTGTTTATGAAGAAATGGCTAGCCCCATCATGGAGGATTTCTCGAGTAGGGTTGAAAAACATGTTGATGATGACATTCGTGGTGAGCTAGGATACCATGTAATTGATGAACTACCCTTTGCAAATGAAGAAAACTACCAAAAGTATCTCGATGAAGTTTCTCTTGCAGAAGATATGAATGAGGCATTGTCCTCTACTGTCCCTTTCAAAGAAGATGAAGTTATCCAGTCTTTTGAAGAAGTAATCAACTTCTATGATGCAAATGAAATCATGGAACAACCTCCAGATACAGTTGACAATCACATTGATTATTTCATATAGATTGGAAGATGCAGATGGGATTTGGGTTCTTTCATTTTTTACAGAGATCCTATCTACAACATTGAAGACGCATTCCTAATAATGGATACATAAATATTTTCTTCATAAGATTTATTTTTATAGCCAGATGGTCCATATATGTGTCAACCCAATGATATGGTCACAAATTTGTTCCATCCATTTAAGGATTACCTGACACAACATTTTTAGGATTATTTTCAACCACAATACCTATATTCCGACAGACACCAGGACGTGGCTCACCCAAAGCAATATGAGGTCCATACTACCAAGTAGAAGTACTTTCATGTTGAGACTTTGGGAAGGGATTTGCAGACAAAGAAGATATGTTTCCTAAGTCTGACAGAGGATTTTTTCTCTAAGGCTATGCCTTAACCTATTTCCTCTTGTTTGGGAAATCATAGGGTTTTATTTAGATATATTTTCCTTTCTCAACCTTCAAAGAGCCATGATATTATAAGTGAGGATGATGATGAGCCATCATCTAGTCCACTTAAGAGACAGATAGATCGGGCTTGTGTCTATGCTTGCAGGTGGGAGTTCCAGGATGATCAAGATTGTGGTTTCTCTTTTCAATAGGATTTCCTCCCTCCCACCCATCTCCATGATTTTATTTCATGATTGATTATATGTATATTTATGCTCATGATTACTATGTGTTGGAATTATCTTTGTTGTTTCATGGGATTAAGTACAGGGGAAAATTTCTTCGTCCAATGATCAGTTGGTTGGAATGGTTGTACGAATTCACCTGACATCGTCTAGCACGTGATATTCAGGGCCCCAAGGCCCGAGGTAAGTAGGTAAGTCATTTTTATTCCATTCATTTTCATTTTAATGGCTCATAGTAGTTTAGATGTATTTAATTTTAATTTTTCTACTTGCATATTTATTTCATGCTTAGTTTAGAATTTTTTTGAAAAATGTCAAAATTTTCTTTTTCTAGCTTAGTGGGTTTTAATTATCATCATATGAGAACAAGGATGATTAGGCCATGCTGCACTTGAAATTTTGATCTTACTTGTAGGAACAGGTCTACCAGGATATTTTGCGGTTCTCATGCACTCTACGGCCAACACCTGTCCCCAAGTAGGAGCCAGATGTTATCCCCATTTTGTGGATAACTAAGGAGATGATGTATCGAGGCTCTCATGTTGTATATATGGAGTGTCAAGAGACTAAATGACCATCAATACCCTTTGCATAGATGGAAAACCCACTAACCACCATAGATGGTAACAGGTTCATAGATGGAATCCACCACACCAATTGGCTTTCGGAAGGTAGTGGGCCTTGCTCCACGAGGCACAAGTTAGTATTATGGTGAGAATAATTTCAATACCTAAGCCATTTGATTATGTTGTATCTTGGATTTTTCTAGATTTCATGATATGTGCTTGGACATTATGCATTTTTCCTACTTCACCTTGGTGGTTGACATTGTGCCCTAGTAAGGGGTCTTCTTTGGGAATGGGTTTTTTGTTGGGAAATACCTTAATGAGCCATCATACTATTCTTGATCATACTTACCATTTTCCTTCATTATTCCCCTCTATTTCCTTATCTCTTGGTATTTTAGGGTGTATTGACCTAAGAAGGGGTTGTTCCTCATTATATGGGAAGAAGGGGCTAAAGGCTCAGAGGGGTTGGTGTTGGTTAAAAAATAAAATCCATCTATAAACCTTCCAGATGCTTTTCCCAAGGATCACCCAAGAAAGAAATAAAACGATTATCTATGAATAAAGGGGACCCACAATATAATAATAAAAATGCTTAAAAGGTTAGTTGAAGGATAAGAGGTCTCATCACAATTTGACCTATCACATCCATGAATATCTAGTGGTATGACATTGTCATCATCTGGTCACCAAACTAGGGCAGTGACTCTCAGTTGCATGGCTGAGAGAAAGGGGATCTCATCACGAGCCAACTTTCTCATTTCCATTAGGTATTTGTGGGTGACATTGCCACCACCTAGTCACCACGCTAGGGAAGTGACCTTCAATCTCTCCTTATGCTATTATGAAAGAAAATATAAAGAAAGAAAGACAAAATGAAAATGATGGGCTTGGAAAAGGTGCATTGCAGACGAAGGTACCACACACCCTCTACAAAGGCACCCATGAATGAGAAACTATGACCCCTAGTATGTCATGAGACATTTTCCCATTGAGTCTTGACCCCATCCACCTCACACACTTACATGGCTTAGAGAGGGACCTATTGGATGCTCTCCTTGACCCATGGAAAGATCTACCCAATAGGACACCTCACCAACCATTCCATACTTAAGCTTGACAAGTCAAATAGTGTCTTTGAGATGTTAATTGTTTGATATAGTGATCTTTGATGCAAATGCTTAGAAGGATTATTTATTTTTTGGATCCACTTATCATGATTTTATGACTTGATATCCTTGGAGGGTGTGTTCATTTGTCTTTGCAGGACCTAGTTGGTGGAAAATTTTGGGAGAACAAGATTAGCTTGGGCTTGTAAGTTTTAAACCTGCGAAGTAAAGCAATGCATATATATTCTTAATCAATACAGAAATTAATCAATGACTCATACACAGAATACACAGAGATCTTTACCGGAAACCCTCAGCCGGGAAAACCTTTCTTTTCATTATATTGAATTTCACCATTCGCCATGCAACATATACAATGTTTTTAGGTATTCCGTAGATACCAAAACCCTAATCCCTTAATCCGGGATTAATTTACAAATCAGCTAAAAATAGCAAAAACCGCCCAAAAAAAAAATTCAGGGCGTTGCCCCGAACGCTGCCCGTAACCAGGGGGGGGCATACCTGCCCTCCCCTGGGACCCCCCTAGGATGCGCCCGACGCAACGGCAGAGCCCTAGGTGAAGGGATCATCAGACACAGTCGTCGTATCTGACGCACCCACACACACACACATGCAAAGAATATAACACATACCCAACAGGGCTTCCATGGGGCTACAAGCCCATAGGTTGGAAGTCAGGGGCCCACATGCCAGATGAAATAAATATGACTTGGAAGGTCTTGATGATGACTTGGATGACCTATCCCACCCATTTCTTGTGAAACGAATTTCCCAGGAGGGGAAAAACGTCCCATTTTTTAGCTTGACGTCATGGCCTTGAGGGCTAGGGCATGGTGGTGAGGTGCCACTCATTTACACTTGGAATTTTTTAGGAGAATAGGGTATTCACCATGATGAAATAACTTAGATGCTTGACACATGGCCTTTGGAGGCCCATCCATGCTTCTCCAACATCAACGAATTCCTCAGAGTGGAAAAACGTCCCCTAAAGGGGTGCCGTCATCCTAGATTAGGGTTTAATTTGTGCAAAAGATGAAATTTTAAGTGAATTGTTTAATATTACTTTGTTAAGTGGGAAATATTAGGGTTGTTGACCCCTAATATTGTGTTTTACTCCTTATTTTGTGGACAAGCTATGTTAGCTAAACTTTGTATAAATAGAGATCATAAGATCTCATTTTAAATCATAACACTCCCTCTTGTGAGAGGATTGGTCTGAAATTTTCAGCCTCCTTAGCTCTTTCAGTTCTTGTGCACTTGTGTATGTCTATACTTATAAATGGTTGATGGAAGAAGTTATGTGCTAGCTTTGGAAGGCTATTCTATTGCTATTGTGGTGGATTATCTTATCATTTTTCCTTGAATTGGTATGGTTTTTACTTTCTTGTTTTCATTTGTTTCAATTGAAGGTTATTGTTCTAGGAGCTAGGTGGGAATTATAAGGGCATACACCCCACCATAGTTGTCACCAATTTATTTCTTCATCTCATTGATTAAGGTTTTGCTAAGAGAAGTATAAGGGAATACACCCTCTTAGCTTAAACCCTAGATTAGAGAAACTTACCTTGGGGAGTAAAAGGGATTACACCCCTAAGGAGGTATCTTCTCTAAGCTCCTTGTGACTCCATTAACCCAATAGTAAAGACACTAATCATACTCTTTTTTTCATTGGAGATATAAAATCATTTCCTTGTGAAAGGCAATTTCCGGTCTTTTGAAAGATTTCTTGCTTGAAGTTGGTTTGCCTAATTGAGAGGACTCTTCCCCTAATAGAGAATCCCCTCTCTCCCACTACTTATTTATGCTGCTATAGAATTAAATATTCATCCATTAAGGATGAAAAAACCCTAACTTGCTTGCTTTAATAACTCTCTTATCAACCATTGGTTTTTCCTCAAATTTTGCACACTTACTCTCCTTGTCCTAGCGCACATTTTGGCAAAGTTTGAGGAGATTTCAGTGCACGATTTTCTTTTTGTAATACATTGAATGTTACAATCATAAGGCTGATATAATTTTCTATAGACAAGTGTTTACAACAACCTTATCTTTTATGCTAAGAGTATTGGTTTTTCATCTTGAGTTTAGCTAGTCATTTACTAGTTTTTCTCTTGTACTTTCTACTTAATATTTAGCATTTATTGAGAAGATTATAGTATATTTTTCTTGATGATATATATTTTCATCTATTTCTGAAAATTAGGGACAACAATCTTAACTTGTTGATCCAAATAACATATACTATTGCAAGGTGTGTTTTCTTATGTCTCGGGAAGGTACAATCATCCGAAGAAGCACTATACCTGTGGGGCAAGAATTATTGACTTACAAGCCATCTATCCCTATCCTTAATTGCATTTAGACTTGACCTATATGGGATTCATTTCCATCCATCTCCATCTCCATCTAAATCCCCCTAGGGTCACTGGGATCGCATCCCTAGAGTGACCTAGTCGCCCTTGAAGTGCGGGACCTACATCGAGGTGACATTGGGTGTAGGATTCCCAAGTTGTAGCACTTGTAACATGGTTGGGTAGGGATTTTCCCAACCTAAAATTTTCTCTATAAAATGTTCCATTCCCTCAAGAAATTCTAGTATAAATAGATGAAAGAGTAAATGAGCAAGAAATATATGGGGATAAATAAGTTGGATGCATAGAAAAGATGCATGTTTATATTCCTTATGGAATATTTGGTAAATAGCTGAAGCTAACTCAAGTTTGAGGCCATAACAGATAATGATGGATATGAAATATAAAAAATGCATGTCGAAGGATTTTCTTGTGGAGGAACTATGTGAAGACTCTGTCAGGAGAACATAATCACAACCTTAATTATTATTGAAGAAGAGGGTGAATTTGAGAAGGTCGTTGTTGAAATATTGTTGAGGGGACTTTGGGATCCCCATGAAGCACTATTGATGAGGTAAAAAATAGAAAAAGGGGTGCTAGCAGCCAAAAAAGGTATAAAAATGTTCATTCTTGTATGGCATAAGGTATGAATGGATTTGGTAAGAACCCCTTCTAAAAATATTTCATTATCTTATTGATATGTGAATAATTTTTAGTGGATATTGTATGCTATTACTACCGAAGATGGGTAAGATTCAAGAGAGAAGAATTTGAATAATAGAGAGAGGAATTCTATGCCAATCAATGATGGTTTATAATCCTTGCAAGAAAATGCATGAGTAAGGAGTATCATGGGTATAATAATCAATCTAGGGAGATTGAGAATAAAGGTGCTCATAGTTATCACATTTCATGGAATGCATTGAAGAAATGTATGTTTGCATAAGAGGGTAGACAATGGATTTCCCATTAAGGAAGGAGGACCTTCCAATACTTTACTTTCAATGTAGAGGTGTTAAAAAAAAAGAGAATTTTGGGTGGCCATGAGTGTTGACACCCTGGTTACTAATGAAGGAAGATGCTTGGGCGCATTCAAGAGAAACTTTTAGTTTCATATGTGCTTATTTGGGATTGTGATCAACCTGTAGCGGGAAGAATAATCCTCTTGTAAGAGTGAATGAGAATTATTAAACCTATGGTGAAGAGATTGGTTGAGCTCCAACACACCATGGCAAGGTGCTTGTCATAAGTATGGAAAACTTGAACCCAAGGTAAGGGTACATTGGGTATGGATGTGACCATGAATATTGGCACATTGATTAAACTCAACTGATAATTGAGTTACTTTTGGAAAATTTGGTACATTGAAAGGATGCATACGTAAATAATGATATTTCCTTTTGATTTGTAGGTCCCTCGAATAGATGAAAATGACTTGCATTGTTAGTATGCACAGTTTTGAAAATATAATGTGCATGAAAACTAATAATTTGTTTGGCTAAGGAATGTTGAAATTGCAAGAAGAAAAGGGTCTTGGATATGGTAGTGTTGTAATCCCATAAGGAAGACCAATTGTATGTTGAACTAAACTGTTATGGGAAGTAAATTCCCATACTTGTGAATTTTGTTCCTGTTTGGAACAAATATAATAATAAATGTGGAATTTGGAAATCTAAGGGTGACATATTTATGAGAAAAATCTGAATTTGGAATTGATGATAATATCTCATAATTTATGTATACCTGTGATACAGGTGAGATGAAAAATATCTTCCTAGGAAGGACAAGTGAAGGTTATCAAGCTAGAAAGCATTGTTGGCAAATATTGAACAAGCAACGAATGCGTGTTGATGATTGTTGTCTTTGATGGCAACAACAGAAATGGCAGGATATG